>CM043880.1:8768701-8904187 GCA_024034495.1 Camelina laxa
AAATGTACCCAGAAAACCCGAATAACCCGAAAAACAAATAAAACTGCATAACATGAAATCTTAAACAAATGAAACTGAGCATACCATGTCTCGCAAAACAATTCAAACACATACCATGTCTCGCAAAATAAGCATCCCAACAAAGAAAAGCATGTCTTAAAATCTTAAACATCCTAACAAAGCAAACGAAACTTAAACATCCCAACAAAGAAAAGCATGTCTCGCAAATGAAAGAAAGAAAGAAAGAAGAATCATCCCAGCATGTTAGTCTTTAACACATTATCCATAGATCTTGACCTGTTACATCAAACCAAATATTTTAAAAACTAAACCTCACTTGAAAGAACAAAAATATATTAATCAAGAGAGTTTCAGACATAAAACAATCAATGATTAAAAAAAAGAGGAGTATGAAACTTACGAGTTCTAACTGCTATGAACGGAGAACCCAAAGATGAGGCTAACAGCGGAATTAGGTTTTGGAGATCCAAATTGAGAGTTTTGGTTTATAAAAGCCAAAGATTCTTGAAATCGGACAAAAATTGGCAATTTCGACATGTTTATGCAAAGTAAAGAAGATTCACAAGGATTCAAGGAGAGGAGATTAAGACAAACGGAAATATGGCAATATATGTGATATCATGTATGTATAAATGTGTTCTCGGGTTCAAACAGATATTGTCGGTTCTTCGGGTTCGGTTCGGGTAATACCCGATACCCGTGGGTATTTGGAAACGAAAACCGAATGATTATTTATACAGAAGCGGGTCGGGTTTTTATGGGTCAGGGTCGGGTCGGTTCCTCGGGTTCGGTTTATTTGCCCAGGCCTAATTGACGACTATGTAAAAAGATAAGATTCTTTAGGTATTTTAGTAATATATTCTAAAAAATTGACTAGAATATTTTTTTTATGTTTTTATTAATTTTATGAAAGTGTATTTGAATATTTTATTTAGTTTCTTATTTAAAAGGGCGTATTGTACAAAAATATACGCCTTTTGATATTTGCCCTATATAAACATTTTACATTTCTTTGCGGTGTTTTTCTAATTGTTCTTGTTTTGTTATTCCAAATCTTAAAACGTACGTGTGTGGATATATTTTTCATGGATTTATATTGTTACGGACATGTACGTGAATACGTTCTCCTAACCCGAGGAGGCTTTGAGATTTACTAGCGATTACAAAGGATGAAAAAAAATCTAAGTCAATGCTGGGTTCCCATGCGAGTAGCCAACTGCCAACCGTTAGTAACTGACTTGTTTTATACCATCACCAACAAGAGAAATCGAATCATACCAAAATGAGCTTTAGGAAATTGTTGCCTCAAAGCTTCCCAAAGAATGCAATATGGCAAGGAAGAAAGAGAGCCTTAGAACATCAGCATTGGTAAATTTTGGGTGGGTATCTCGAAATATATTTTTTAATCATTTTTATATAAAATTATTATTTATTTACATAACAAATCAGAAAAATAAAATTTAACCTATTAGAATTTGTCATGTGTTCAGAACCAGTTTCTCAGTTAAGAAACTTGGAGAAACGTTTCTCACATTCTCTCCTACTTTTTTGTTACTTTTTATTTTTTAATTAGTAAGAATTTGGGTGAGAAACTCTTAATGCACATGACCTTATAATTCATTCACAAATCACGTATAGTTATTCTCAATGTCACTTACGAGTGTAGCAGTGGTGAGATATGTTGCTATCTAGCTATATGTATTCTTCCGTGCCAGCAAGATAGTTTAGCTGTTATCAGTGTGATACATTACTAGATTAGGACCCGTGCTAAAGCACAAATTGAAATTACTTTTATTTATATTATAATTTTAAAATAAAATACGATCCCAAAAATCACAATTAATGCTAGAATAAGACCTTAAAAACTTTTAAAATCGATTATATAAATTATATTTTATTCTAAAATTATAATATAAATAAAAGGAATTTCAACCCGCCCTCTAGCACGACTCCTAATCTAGCATCAAGGTTTATTTTTTATTTTTTGAATACGATTCAATCTTGTTAAATTAGCGAGATTTGATTCCTTTTTTTTATGAGTGAGAGTATACTTTTATCCCTTTAATAATTTTTTTTATTGATGTGGTTTATTAATAAAATCTGTGGAAAATAAATTGGTAATATCGTGATTCTAGATATTTGGAATCATATACGTGATCTTCCGAAAATAAAGTTTGAAATATCCATGAACTATCAATTTGGAATAATCCGTTTAAGATGTTCGGTTACAATTAAGGTTTTATTTGTTACAATTAGTATATAAATTAATTTATAACATATTTGTAACCATTTATTAAAATTATAAAATACACCAAAACCATATTGTGTACTTCCGTTTTATTATAAAAGGGATGTAACTCTTTAAGATGGATGGTGTTTGTTTATAACGAGGATCAATTATATTAAGATTATAAAAAAAATATAGTCTAAATATATTTTGTTTTTTGTTTTAAGATAGTGGCTATAATTAAGGAAGTTAGTTAAAATTCAAATATGAGGAAAATGGAAAATTATAAACCAAAAGTTGAAAATATTTTACCAAATATTGAAATTATTTTCATTAAAAACTTTAGACCTGAATCATACAAAAAAACTTCATATTTAAGAATTTTCAAAGATTATTTAACTAAAAAAAATGATTACCAACACATAACCATACATACAAACAATATAAATGTCTTGTTAACTACGTGAACTATTGTCATCATATACTAACAGCCATACATACAAATAATATAAAATTAAAGATACATTTGTGTTTTATAGGATAAATGATATCATTTAAAGTATATCTTTGATTTTACAAAACCAACTTTTGATTTTATAAAATCAACTTTTGTTTAATAATTATCTTCTACATATATGTTTTTCATGTAAATAAATAGAATTTTCATTATTATTATTATTATTATTTTTTATTAAAAACAAAAAAATAGTTAGCAATGTCTTCTTGCATATATTTCAAATGACATAATCTTTTAAATAAGTAAAAAGAAAAAAAAAATTAGAATCCCTACCTTTGAAGATACAAAATAAAATATGATTTCTAAAAAAAATATATATATTTTGTTATTATTTTATGAGAAAATCTACTATGCATAAAATTTTGGTAGTATAGTTTTATTATATTATTTTTGATATATTTTCTGTATTAACAAAATTAGTTACTAGATATACAATAAATTATAAAAATTACAAAAAAATTATTATTTTTAGAAAAAAAAGAAAAAATTACCTACTTAAAATTCATTATAATTAGTTTAGTGAATTTCAAAACAACAAAAATACTAGATTTAATATTTGAAGTAGGATTATATCAAGTCTACAAAAAAAAAAAAAGATTATATCAACAGAAATAGGAAATAAAGGAATATAACTTTTTGTTATTATTTTTCTCTAACAAAAAAGTTTTTTGAATTTTAAATAGTTTTCACGAGGAGTGACGAGTCAAAGCTCTCTATACTTCGCGGAAGTTTCCTAAAGCTCTCTTTTCTCTCTCTTTCTCGTTCGTTTCTCTTATTATTGTTTGTTTGTTTTTTTTTTTTTTCGAGAGAAAGTGACGGGAAAAAGAGAGTGAGTAATTCATATCAAACTACAAAACGGAGAGAGCTGATAAATCTTCCTAAACTTTCCTTCCGCCCATAATCGGAGGTATCTCTATTTTGATTTTTAGAGTTTTGATTTTTTTTGGATTCAACAGTAACCATAGAGAAAACTTTTTTGGTTGTTTCTTCTGTACAATATATATACTATTTGTTTTCTGGAATCGCCAGAGATTTATGTTTTTTTTTTTCTCTCTCTTTCTTCGCCTTTTTCGCTTCTGCTACTTTGTGTTTGTTTATTCGAATCTCCGGCACGATTCACGATGTTAGTTACCCTACACGATTGTTGTTGTTGGACCACTACTAAAGCAAATACTATTTTGTTTTTACCGACTCTGCTTCTTCTTCGCTTTGAATTTTGAATTTCCTCGCCACGATTTTGGAGTGATTCTGCTTCTTCTGGGAATCGGGAATACCCAAAGTTTGTTTTGGTTTCTGGTGCTGGTGAGAGGAGTGGTTGTTGCTGCGTTTTGTGAACAGTGAAATGTGAGAGTTGTTAAAAGCTAGCTGTAATCGTCTTTGGATTGATTTGGTTTTAGGAATTTTTTTCTTTTGTATTATTGGATTGAGATTTGGGAATTTTTTTTGCTTGTTGAATGAGATAATGCGGAAAAAGCTATATTAGTGTTTTACTAATTTGAGTGTGGTTTTGGTTTACTCTTTTTGCGTTGTTTAGCTTAAAGAAGAGAGCGTGTTGTTGTCATTTTCAATCAACAGTGCCTCTAGGTAGGGTTGTGCTATCTCTCCTGCGACAGCCATGAGTGGACAATTTAGTAACTCTCCAGACAAGGACGTTGAGGCTGGTACCAGCAGCTTTAATGACTATGAAGATAGTCCGTTTGATATTGCCAGCACTAAGAATGCTCCTGTGGAGAGACTACGCCGTTGGAGGGTAATTTTTGCTCTACTTCCACTTTTGATTTGTTTAAGTGCATTTGAATTTAGGCTTTCTTTGTTTTGTTGTCTTAACAATTGGAAAACAATTTATTTTTCATGGGTTTTGTAGCAAGCTGCGCTTGTACTTAATGCTTCTCGTCGGTTTCGGTATACTTTGGACTTGAAAAGGGAAGAAGACAAGAAACGGATGCTGAGGAAGATGAGAGCGCATGCCCAAGCGATAAGAGTACATACGCTTTGCTACTAAATTTTTCTTAATTCAATGTTGAAGTGCAGTCTAATAGTGTTGTTTGTTTCCTTAGGCTGCACATCTTTTTAAAGCAGCTGCAAGCCGAGTTACTGGTTAGTTCTTTCAGTTTCTTATTCTTTCCTTTAATTATTTGTTTTCCCCATCCCATTTCGTGCAGCATGTATTTGTTCTCTTGCAGTGTTGTAGGGGTTGAGTGATTGCCATTTTAATACTTTATGTTTAGTTGTTCGGTCACAAGTTCTGTCAAGGGAATGTCGGGATGATCTTTGTTTTGCTGACTCATGTTTTTCAAAATGTGATTGATTTCATTGCAAATAGATTGAGTTGATTATCTTCTATTTGTAGCATGAACAGTATAAGACTGTAATTTTGCGACCTGTTTTATTGATGGTTCCAAGTTTTCTGATTCATTTACATCAGTTGATTGGGTTATTACCTTTTCTGTAAGGAAATTTTATTTCTGATTAATATGCTGTAGTTGACTGAGGTTTATCTCGTTTTAGGGATTACAAGTCCACCTCCGACTTCTAGTGGTGGTGATTTTGGTATTGGACAGGAGCAGATTGTATCGATTTCAAGAGATCAAAATATAGGATCGCTTCAAGAACTTGGAGGGGTATGTCTTTGCTTTTGCTGATCTTTTACTTTTCTCTGCGGGCAATTATTTCTCAGCTACGAAACTCATGTATGTTTATTTATACTCTGTTTTCTTCCATTAGGTCAAAGGGTTGTCTGACTTGTTAAAAACCAACTTGGAGAAGGGTATAAATGGGGATGATGATGACATACTGAAAAGGAAATCTGCTTTTGGATCAAACACATACCCCCAGAAGAAAGGGAGGAGTTTCTGGGTATTAATACTTTTAAATCTTTTGTTTTTTAGCAGCTTCCATAACTGTGAGATTTTCTGCTTCAGTCTGTGAAGCTATCCAATCAACTCATATCTTGATTCCTTTTTTTTTTTCCCTCATGTTCGACAGAGGTTTGTATGGGAAGCTTCGCAAGATCTTACTTTGATCATACTGATTGTAGCAGCAGCTGCTTCTTTGGCATTGGGAATAAAGACCGAGGTATTCAGTTTAGGAACTGATAGATTATATTTGGCTCAGCGCATACCTTGGAAATTTGAAGTCTTTTTCTATGTGACATAGTTTTAGAACATTTGACTGAAAATTATTAAAAAATACGATTCAGAATTACTGTACCTCAGTATTAGAACTAGTGAAGCCTTTCTCGTGTTTTTTTCTCTCCCATATCGGTGTATTTCGATAGCACATCTGTAGACTATCTTTTACTTTGTCTTTGTACCCATTCTAAGCGTTCTTGCTCTAAGAGGGTAGAAAGTTGGTTTATCTCTATTATCCAAAGTTTTGCAGTTTCTTTATTCTTTCTGATCTTTTGGCTGTCTACTTAGGGTATCGAAAAGGGATGGTACGATGGTATCAGTATTGCGTTTGCCGTTCTTCTTGTCATTGTCGTGACAGGTATTAATATTCCTTGCTAAATTTGATTTCACTCATACATTTGACTGCTGGATGCATTCCACTAATTTGTATACCTTTTCCCTTGGCAGCTACCAGTGATTACCGGCAATCTCTTCAATTCCAGAACTTAAATGAAGAGAAAAGAAATATACGTATAGAGGTGAGAGCTTGGATGATCATGCAGCTCATAGACGATACCATTTTTTGCTGGTTTGATTTTTAAAAGTGCATCATGCATATACCCAGGTTACCCGCGGTGGGAGAAGAGTTGAGATTTCAATTTATGACATTGTGGTAGGCGATGTCATACCCCTCAATATTGGTGATCAGGCAAGTTGCATGAATTTGTCAATGCAATTTTTCTAGCTCTTTTCCGGATTTCAGTATAGATATAATTTATATTTGATATGAAAATAATTTCCGTAGGTACCTGCTGATGGAGTTTTAGTTGCTGGCCATTCCCTTGCAGTGGATGAGTCCAGCATGACTGGAGAGAGCAAAATTGTATGCTTTACGCTCTTCCTTAGCATTTGCAACAAATATTATCTTTGCATTTCATGCTTCTGAGAAAGCTGTTTTTCGCAGGTTCAAAAAAACTCCACTAAGAATCCATTCCTAATGTCCGGCTGTAAAGTTGCAGATGGCAATGGGACAATGTTGGTAAGACTTGACGGTCACTTACGTTTACTTTTACATTCTGGAGAAAAAATTGTGAGATGATTAATTGGTGAACAAAGATATCCGTCGTTGGTGAATGGTTGCAGCAAAAACATGTTTCTATTTATGGCGACAAAACATCTGATTTGGAGTTTCTTCTCAAATTTATTATTTAAGTCTATTTTGTTTTTGAAACTCAGGTTACTGGGGTAGGGGTCAACACTGAATGGGGCTTACTTATGGCTAGCGTCTCAGAAGACAATGGTGGAGAAACACCATTGCAGGTGACTATCAACTTTCCTTATTTCATATTTTGTGGTATTTGTTGCTCAATATTTATCCGTACTTTGGTTCTTCAGGTGCGCCTGAATGGTGTTGCAACATTTATCGGGATTGTGGGGCTCACAGTTGCTGGCGTTGTATTATTTGTCCTAGTCGTCCGGTGCGTTTAAATTTCATTCTGACAACTAAGTACTGTGTGGAGTGAATGTCAGTGGTTATTGAACAACTCTTTGTTCTCTGCAGCTACTTTACCGGTCACACGAAGAATGAACAGGGAGGGCCACAGTTTGTTGGAGGGAAGACTAAATTTGATCATGTGCTAGATGATCTTGTTGAAATCTTCACTGTTGCAGTAAGTGTTTCTTTAGAAGAAATTAGCATGGCTGATACAGTCGTCAGCTACTTATTCACATCTCTGGCCGTTCTTCTCAACTTGTCTGAGTATTGTAGGTTACAATCGTTGTAGTAGCAGTGCCTGAAGGGCTTCCGTTGGCTGTTACCTTGACGTAAGTCTTTTGTCTCTTCTATATACATATTTTAAAAATAGCAATTACTTTGGCCTTCAGAGTTGGAAAGGATTCTGCTATAACGTGGTCAAACTTTATAGATGTTGATGGATCTGCTGTAAATTTGTTTGTCGCTGATCTTTTTTACTTCTTACTGGCAGTCTTGCGTATTCCATGAGAAAAATGATGGCAGATAAAGCTTTGGTATGTATATTTCAAATTTTGGGTTTAAATAGTTTGCTTGAAAATGAAAATTTATTATGTCAATGTTAATTGCAACTTACAAATTTTAACTTCAGGTGCGTCGGCTTTCTGCTTGTGAGACAATGGGGTCTGCAACAACAATTTGCAGTGATAAGACTGGAACTTTGACCTTAAATGAGGTGAATCTTAATTCCAACTTCCTTCTGTAAATTCTAGCCCACTAACATTTAGCACAGGGTTTCCTAGTTGTGAGCTTTCGCTATCTTGAAATTTGTGCCGAACAAGCGAGCCCCCTAATACTTCCTCTTTTCTCAGATGACTGTTGTGGAGTGTTATGCTGGGTTCCAAAAGATGGATCCTCCGGACAGCAGCGCAAAATTGCCATCTGCTTTTACATCCGTACTTGTTGAGGGAATTGCTCATAATACAACCGGCAGTGTCTTCCGATCTGAAGTAGGATTAAAATTCTTTGGACCTTTACTGATTTTCTGTTTGGTTTCTACTCAGCTCATGTAATGTACTAATGTGTATGTGTTTGCTGATGACAGAGTGGTGAGATTCAGGTTTCTGGATCTCCGACAGAAAGAGCAATTCTTAATTGGGCAATAAAGGTTTATTTTTCAACTACATTTTTTGGTTTCAGTATTATAGCGGTGAGGAGAACTAATCTTTTTACTTTTTATAAGCTGTGCAGTTGGGAATGGATTTCGATGCTCTTAAGTCTGAGTCTTCTGCTGTACAATTTTATCCATTCAATTCAGAGAAGAAACGGGGAGGCGTAGCAGTGAAATCAGTAACGTTCTCATTTTTTTGAACAATGTTTTCGTAGATCTTTTGCTTTGTTTTTGGTTTCTCAATTATGGTTGTTTCCACTTGTTAATCAGCATCCTAACAAACTTCTAATTCAATTTCAGTCAGATTCGAGTGTCCATGTTCACTGGAAAGGTGCTGCCGAAATTGTTTTGGGTTCCTGCACACAATATATGGATGAAAATGAGAGTTTTGTAGATATGAGTGAAGATAAGGTCGGTAATTATATTTCTCTCTTATGATATAATTTTTCTTAAAAGTTTAACTTATCATTGTGTCTTGAATCAAGACCATTTCCTACTGCAAGTCCAAGTCAGCTTTTACTCTTATATCTAGACTATCAAACCTTTGTATCCCAAATCAGTGCCAATTTTGGTAATGCCAGTCTTGATGGAAAGTACAAGTCTTTTCTTAATAAAGTCTTCTTCTTTCAGATGGCTAGCTTAATAGATGCTATCAATGATATGGCTGCAAGGAGTCTGCGCTGTGTTGCAATTGCCTTTAGAAAAGTTGAAGTGGACAAGATTCCAACTGATGACGAGCAACTTTCTAGATGGGTATTACCTGAGGATGATCTTGTATTGTTGGCTATCGTTGGTATTAAGGTAAGCATACCTTATTTTATCCTTTCCATTTATATAGTCATGTGATCTGCCTTAATGTGGTTCTGTATACCAGATGGCCATTCATTGAAGTATTTTTATATGCCAACACATTGTAGGATCCTTGTCGCCCAGGTGTCAAAAATTCAGTTTTACTATGTCAACAAGCTGGAGTCAAGGTCCGTAGAGATCTCATTTGCTACTTTCCCTGATGATTTCTCTTCATATATATTCTAGACTTCTCCGTTCATGGGCGTATAGGCTTCTAATTTCCATTATTGGCCTCAGGTTCGTATGGTGACTGGTGACAACATTCAGACTGCCAAAGCAATTGCATTGGAATGCGGTATATTAGCTTCAGACTCAGATGCTAGTGAGCCTAATCTGATTGAAGGAAAAGTATTTCGATCCTTTTCAGAAGAAGAAAGAGATAGGATTTGCGAAGAGATATCTGTAAGAGCCTTATGATTTAGGTTTAAGATTGAAGACAGTTATTTAATGGTACCTGACATTGTTGATGAACTTGAAGGTAATGGGTAGATCATCACCCAATGACAAACTTCTTCTTGTACAATCGCTGAAGAGAAGGGGACACGTCGTGGCTGTGACTGGTGATGGAACCAATGATGCCCCTGCACTGCACGAGGTTCAATAGTTTTATGTCGACCTCGTACATGTAACCTTTACAAAACACTGTTGATATTGAGGATCACACTTTCTATTTTGTCCCCTGAATTTCAGGCAGATATAGGTCTCGCTATGGGTATTCAAGGCACCGAAGTTGCAAAGGAAAAGTCAGACATCATTATCTTGGATGACAACTTTGAATCCGTTGTGAAGGTTGGTATCCTTAGAAACCAAGGGATTCAACTTTTTTTTTATAAAATAAGCTTCATTTTGATACGTCTCTGTTGCAGAATACTTTCGGAATTTTTTCCTCAGAAATTTCAAATGTTCTCGTATGGGGGTATTTATGATCTTTTTAATTATCCTGAATAGGATTCCATTTAAGTAATCTGATTTCTATAGGTTGTCCGTTGGGGTCGATCTGTGTATGCCAATATTCAAAAGTTCATCCAGTTTCAGCTCACAGTGAATGTCGCAGCTCTTGTCATCAATGTTGTGGCTGCCATATCCGCGGGTGATGTTCCTCTAACTGCAGTACAGGTTTGATATTATAAATTTAGTCCACTTCTTTATCAACCGCACAAAAGTATTCACTTGAAAACAAATAGTTCCATGTCGGTAAAGAGTCTTCTCCCCTATCTTTGTAGCTCCTCTGGGTCAATCTTATAATGGATACTCTTGGTGCTCTTGCTTTAGCCACTGAACCACCAACCGATCACTTGATGGATCGATCCCCTGTTGGCAGAAGGTACCTCTTCTTATTTGACTTGAGAATGCATGTTAAGTCTTGGATGGTGATCATAGTTTCTCTTCAATTTGTACATAATTATATTTTATCTTTTGCTCTCAGAGAACCTCTCATCACAAATATCATGTGGAGAAATTTGTTTATACAAGTAAGTTATCTTCTTCTTCTTACTCTACTTCTCTAAATATCACAATAGTTAAGCCTTTTCTGGTTTCTAAATGTTTTGCATGTCATTAGGCGATGTACCAAGTGACAGTCTTGTTAATCCTCAATTTCGAGGGAATAGGTATCCTTCATCTGAAGAGTCACAAAAACCCAGAGAAAGTGAAGAATACCGTTATCTTCAATGCGTTTGTCATCTGCCAGGTAAAAGACATTGAGTCCTCTGTATAATAAAATAAAAAAAGCTTGGGCACAGCAGAACGCAAACTGATGTATAAATTTGTTAGATCTTCAACGAGTTCAACGCACGGAAGCCAGATGAAATAAACATTTTCCGTGGAGTTCTCAGGAATCACCTTTTTGTGGGAATCATCTGTATCACCATTGTGCTCCAGGTACTCAATTCTTCCTCTTCTGTTCCTCCAAGTAACTTTTTTTTTGTACATCTGAGACATTAACATACCGTTTTATTGCTTGTTGTTTACTGTTTAATAGGTAGTCATCGTCGAGTTCCTTGGAACCTTTGCCTCAACGACTAAGCTTGATTGGGAGATGTGGCTCGTCTCGGTTGGAATCGGTTCCGTCAGGTTTGTATTGTTAACTTTGTCATCAAAGAGTCTCTGATTAGGTGAAAACAATAAAATATTAGATGCTTTTTTTTTTCTTTCATAAACTTACCAGGTAGCTTCTGTTTTATGTTATATAACCAGTTGGCCTTTGGCGGTAATCGGAAAATTGATACCGGTTCCAGAAACTCCAGTCAGCCAATACTTTAGAATAAACCGGTGGAGAAGGAACTCATCAGGTAGTTAAAGTAGTTACCTTTCCTTCGCTATAGACAAGCCATTAAACGCATCTAAAGCTTTTTTTTTTCTGTTGATTCAGGTTAATAATTAGTTTGAAAAGAGAAAGCGGTTAAATACCTAAGGTGGCTTAGTGGTATGCAACTTGTGAATACTTTTTTACTCTCTTTGTCTCTCAGTATTTTCGCAAACAGCTTCTTCGTTTTAAAATCAAACAAATGAAATATATACCTATTTTTGGTTAGTTGTTGTTAATCCTGTTACCTTAATCCTTAAATGCTCAAAGTCTCTACACAAGGAGGCTTCATTTTATGCTTGCTGTAGAGAGAATAAGGCTGTAGAATATTCACATAAATGCATGCATATATACATATATGTTACAAGTAAACTATCTGGAGACTAGAGTTTCAAAGTTTGAGATTTTGATGTAACAAACAATGGAAGTGGTGCATCGGCTTCTCCACAAGAGCATATCTTCCTTTGTCATAGGCCTGAGATTCGAGACCCCTTTGAACACTCTCACACAACACTACATCTTCCATCTGATACACCAAACGTACACGTTCCATTAACTCAAGTCTCCTTTACACATTCCATAAACTATTTATCGGCATAATGAAGAGTCATTCATTCTCGTACCTGAACTTTATCGCTTTCTTCCAAACTTCTCTTGATAAAAGCTTCATCATCCTTAAAGCCAAAAGAAGATTTCAAAGGTTGCTATACAGGGCTGAGATATATAGGTTTATGTTGTCGGTTGTTTTACCTTTAAAGAAGGATCAAGAAAATAGTCGAAGACGACTTTGCATCTCCTTGGTCCTAATGGTACCACTAGATTCGTGTCCATCCAAGGTCCATACCTTTCAAACATAATCCACGAGATTGAGTAAAGTCATTGGAATATGAGCTGAGCAATTGAGTTGATGCATTTCACCTATTTATCATGAAATTTGGGTAGACGAAAGCATATAGAGCTTGAGATCCAAGCCTATCAAAACCATCTTCGCCAGCCTTGGAACCACCTCCACATTCTTGGATACTAACCTTTTCGAATATCTGATATCTTAAAACAGTAAGTCCATCACAAGCCAACAAACTAGAGAATAGAATCATGCGTTGGAAGTCTGAGTCTAAAAGTAGCTTGTATTCAGCAAAAGGAATATACCGTTGTAGAATAGGTTTCAAGATTGAGGCCTGACATCAAACCTTTATGTGCATATGGTACATGATACCCACCATCTAAGTAGTTATCACAGAAAACCTGAAAAAGTTTGTAGTGATCCATCATCAGTTTTAGTAGTTCTGCTGTTTAAAAGAGTATATAGTCAGAACAAGATTTAACCTTCCAGTTACAATCCATGGTGTATTCGCGTCTGCATATGAATTTAAGTGGAGAATCAACTCCACCTTCACTCAACCTTCCCAAAGAAGTCCCGAGCCATTCTGATGCCACTAATGCATCATCACTCTCATCTTCTCCTTTCCTCGATGTGGCTTGAGTTACCTTGAGGAGAACAAAAGGTCCCCAGACAGCCACTCTTAGAGGTTTAAGTCCCATTTCCTATTTCCTCAAACAGTCAAGTACGAAAATTCAAACTCTTCCGTCCTTTAAAAAAAAGAGTGAAAGACCACAATGCTTATATCTAAACAACATGCCATACATTTAAAGCAAAGTTCTCTACCCCATTCATTCTAGTAGCTTTGACAAGCGATCCACTCAAGCTATACGTCCATCCCTGCCACAAAGAATGAAATAATAAGACTAAAAAGAGAACCGTATTCATTCACTGAATTATAATCATATAGAGTTACGGCTTCAAGCGTATAGAGAAGCTTACATGATAAGGGCAGACAAAACAAGACTTTTTCCCATTTCCAGACGCCAAAATAGAAGCATGGTGAGAACATACATTATGGAAAGCATGAATCTTTCCATTATCATCTCTACACACAACATATTCTACATCCCCAAGCCTGCACCAATTTGTTTATATCTTCCTTACAACTCATACATATTGAACAAGACTGACATAGAACAATCTGATCTGTACATGGTTTACTTACCTCCCTGTGAAGAAGTCACGACTCTCCTTAACCTGATCAGAGTATCCTGACATATGCAATGGAAAAGGTAAGAACTTTAGAGAAAACAGTTAACTAACTAAGTGAAGTGTGAACTTTGTTACTAACCTACGGCTTGCCATCCTCCATAGAAGACCCGATCGAGCTCGAAACTGTAGAATTGAGGATCAGTGTACCACGAGCTCGGTGGAGTAGATGCTCTCTCCAACGGAATCTTCGGATCGAACTCCGTCACGAGCTTATTGATATCTGAAACGGCGAAGACTCTGCTCGGATTTAGAAATCTTCTCCGACTAAATTGAGAGACTGAAACGCCAAATTCACCATGAGGGTTGAAATATCCTCTGGTGGATTTTAGCGTCGGAGTTAGATATTCCGTCATAGTCGCCGTTGACTTGATCATCATCATCGTAGTCAGCTCCGGCGGTTCTTTTTCATTCCGATGATCGTCTAAACTAAACGGAGCTTTTTACTTCGGAACTATTTTTACAAGTGGCGTAGTATTTTTGATTAATTCTGTTTTCACCCCCACAAATTTCGGTTTGTTAATTTTCGGACTCTGATTATGAAACAAATAAAAGCTTTAGAGCAAAGTCTATTTCAAATATTCATTTAATTCTATCAAATTTTGTTTTTTGTTCTTTTTTTGGCCAAAATAAATAATAATTCAACTGAGTATTGACAAAAAAAAATTTTAATTACAATTATCATCTATTTAATTGGATAACTAAATTTATACCTCTAGTTTATACTTTTATCATCTACTAATTGTTATTTTACCCATAATTTATATAAATAAAGTTGGTTTTTCTCTCTTCTCCTTCTTCCACCTCATCACTTCTTATTTTCAATTTTAACAAATTAATCCGCATCATCAAAAGAACATATTAATGCATTAATTAATTCACTCATTTTTGTAATATTTATTATTATTAAAAACAATAATTTACAATAATGCAAACTAAAATATAAACCAAAAACAAAATGAAAAACAAAATACAACCAAAAAATAATATCAAAGTAAAATATGAATAGAGATTACATAAATATAAAATTAGATATTTTTATCATGACATATAATAATTGTATAAATATTTGTAAAATACTAGAATTAGAGGAGAAAAATTGTTGTTACATATCTTTAATGTAACAACAATTACTTTCAAGAGTTACAATTATTAGGATAACAAAAATAAGAGTTTTTTATAGAACAAACACAAAAATTGATGTTAAGTTATAAATTCATGTTACCAATTAAAATTGTTGTATATTATTTTCAATTATAGTATAATACAATTAATAATATATGTATATAAATTCAAAACTTGAGACTATGTTTGCTATTGTTAAATTATAAATTCATGTTACTGATTAAAACCAGACAGATTTGGTGCATACTATTATTTAGAATTCTAAATAAATAATGAAAATAGTATGAATGATCTATGTTATTTATCATTTTCAGAATTTTAAACTGGTGAAATTTGTTAAAACAAAGGTATATAAAAAACAGAGAAAATATTAATCAAGTGCTCATGTATATATTTAGGAGAAATGTATAAGGTCACTTGAAATGAAACATATTAAACAAAACTTATTCTAAACATCACATACACCAAAAAAATAATAGTGAAAAATACTAAGAAGAAATTTGAGAAAGCTATTTCTAATAAAATTAATTATAATAGTAGTGGCAGATTGTAAAATTTTAAGAAAATTTTAAAAAGAATTCTATTTTTGGATAAATACACATTTTAAAAGTTAGAGTAATGTTATAAGTTTGTAGATTTAGGAGAATCAAAATAAAATAACACTATATAGAAACATAGTAACTATACATATTTTAGTGTAGAAAAAATTATATGTGAATATAATATTTCTTTTTTCAAATAGTTAAGATATATTTTAAAATATAATATTTTATGTTATAATGTGATGGCTATGAATAAAAATGAGTTCAATTATGAAGCAAAATTTATGTGTAGTAAAACACTCTTAAAGAAACTTCGCGAGAAAGAGTAGGTATATTCTCTAAGATTTTTTTACATGTATGTTAGTAAATAATGATCAGTCAACCAATAAAAAAAAGAGGATTGGAAGATGAAAAATATGAAAAATATTCATGATATGTTTTCATAATAAATATATTATAATTGAAAAACTAGAATGTGAAAAGATAGTAGATACAATAGATGACGAGTATATGTCGAAAAAAAATTATGAAAATATTAAAAGAAATATATAAATTATATATCATTTCATAAAATAAATTTGACATCTATACAGATTTATATTTTTTATATTAAATAATTATAATTTTATTCACCAGTTAAATTAATAATAAAAAATTATAGTTCCGGAGCAGCTTATAAATCTAGTATTTAATATTTTCCTAATGATTTTGCTTATTTATTTCTTGTTTGCTTATAAAAAAAATTACTACTACTTGTGAGTTATGAGTGATTTGCGGGTAGCTGAACATTTTAATGATCAGGTGTTAAGAAAAAACTCGGCAACGCATGACTCTCTCTCCTTAATCAGCTAATCACCTTTTATTTCCTTAATTACAAATCATTAACTTTCCGAAAAATATTCATTTCCTTCAAATTTCGCACTAGAGTTTTATCATCCATACATCTTCTTTAGAGTCGTCTACATATATGTGTTGCCATCATAAGCAGAAAAAGTATCACTCATTTCACCATTTGTCATCTTCTTCCTCTCTAATATACTCACACAAACCTACAAAAACAATTTTTTAAAAACATGATATGCGAAGATGCATATCAGTATCAGCAATTGCATGGACAAAAGGATCACATGATGACAATGATGATGATGGACTTGAGGACATCACCACCATCATCACCCATTTCACCATCCTCATCACGAAAGTCACCGTCATACAATGAAGACGAGGAAGAGAGACTACAGGTTGTGAATTTGAGTGGCATGGCACTACAGTCTCTCCCAAATCCTTCCCTCAATTTGGCAAATATTTGCAAGCTTGATCTCTCCAACAATCATATCAAGGTTAATATCTATTACATACTACACTCATTGACTTCACATGTGTGTCCACATATACAGATAACTATATGTTTCTAATGTTCTGTTTTGGGGTTTGTGTCTTTGCATGATTAACAGAAAATACCAGAATCTCTAACAGCGAGATTACTCAACTTGATAGCATTAGATATTCACTCAAACCAGATCAAAGCTCTTCCAAACTCCATTGGTTGTCTCTCTAAGCTCAAGATCCTTAATGTCTCCGGCAACTTTCTTGTTTCCCTCCCCAAAACTATTCAAAATTGCAGGTTCACACATCAAACATTGACTAAAAACTCAAATCTGAACCAAACCATCATATATATGATGTTGATGACTGATTCCTCTGTTTTCTTTCCCAGGTCACTCGAAGAGCTAAACGCCAACTTCAATGAGCTGGTTAGATTACCAGACAACATAGGGTTAGAACTAACCAATCTGAGGAAGCTATGTGTCAACTCAAACAAGCTTGTTATCCTGCCAAACTCCATCACCTACCTCACTTCCCTGCGTGTCCTCGATGCTCGTCTTAATTGCCTTATGATCCTCCCTGAGGACCTCGAGAACCTCATCAACCTCGAGATCCTCAATGTAAGTCAGAACTTCCAGTATCTTTCAGCTCTTCCATCTTCTATCGGTCTTCTCCTGAACCTCCTCGAGCTGGATATCAGCTACAACAGGATAACAGTGTTGCCTGAGTCCATTGGATGCATGAGGCGGCTGAGGAAGCTGAGTGCAGAGGGAAACCCACTCGTGTCCCCACCCATTGAGGTTGTGGAGCAGAGCTTGCAGGCGGTGAGAGAGTATCTGAGCCAGAAGATGAATGGTAAATTGGCGAACATGGCAGCAAAGAAGAAAACATGGGGATTCCGTAAGTTGGTTAAGTACGGAACATTCAATGGCAGATCAAGGGCTTGGACCAGGGAAGAGAGAGAAGGGCTCATCATGCCAGAGTACCGTCCCATTGATATCCTAGCTTCGACCAAGTTCCCTGTCATGTGCTCACCTCGACGTCTCTTTTCCCCAAGAACCTATTTCAGCAGATAAGTATAATGCAGACAGTAACCACAATTTTGCAGATCTTTCAACCATTTACTTTTAAATTCATCACTAAACGTATAAAGAATATGTAAATACCCCAAATTCAGATTTCATAACTTCTTATTGTAAAAATCGATTATAAACAACAGTTTTGACCGCAAAAAATAATGTTATAACTAAGTCTCTCCTTCCATATCTATATTCTCATGCCTTCATCGTACTTGACTTAAGTGAAAGTTCAAGATCTATGCTGGTAAGAGATACAACACAACACCAGTTTCAGTTTCAGGACAATTCATTCCCAGAAACTTTTTGACAGATACGCGTAAGTAAGGTTTCCACGATCACCAACTCTCGTTAAAAAGAATCATGCATGCATCAAAGTTTAAACCACAAAAATTGAGCTTTTGACACAAGGAACAGAGTTTAAGGAAGCTACGCCTTTGCAGGGCCTTGACAAATCCTTATTGAACACCTGAAGAAACAAACCTAACTTAAAAAATCTCTACTTTACTGGTTCTGTTTAATAAGATTGAGAAATCAAAGCAATGCGGCTTCAGATTAATACCATTCATAGCTTAAATTCTCATTAACAAACAAGAAACACATAAAACTTAGAAATCACACCCAAAAAAAAGTCACATTTTTTTTCCAGTGATCAATCTTAAACTAAAGATCCAATTACAAAACAAAAAAAAAGGTAAAAGCAATCTAAACCTTCTAACGGAGATAGCCAGGGATCTTAATGCGAATGAAGAGCATACTCATCACATAAGCAATCACAATAGACGAGATCCCAGCAGTAGCATAAGATGATTTAACACTCTTAGCTCGATTCTTATCCAATGCAAGATCCATCATTATGATCCCAATCCCACCGAGCACGAACATGAACCCCGAGGATAGACCTTCTATGATGTATTGCCCATTGACACGACCCGGCATGAACACGACGGGGCGTACTGATCCGGTTATGGGATCCTGGGTTGATCCGATACCTGGTGGCTCGACGATCACGTCGTAGATGAAGCCAGAGATGACGAGGAAGTAAGTGAGGAGGATGAGTGAGAATACAGTCATCGGCGATGGGAGTGTGACGGATGGGAGCTTGAGACGAAGACGTGGCGGACGGAGGAAGGAGAATGGGATGATACGGAGAATGTGAAAGATCGGATCGATTGAGGATTCATCAGATGTGGTGAATCCGGCGCCGGAGCCGGTGGCTAGGTTTTGTGAATCGGATCTCGGAGCCATTTGAATCGGATCCTTCAGAATTAGCTCTTCACTCTCTCCTTTTTGTCTTGAAGAAGCAGTTTGAGAGTTTGTTGGTTTGTTTGGAAACTTGGATATTGTTATCTGCCGAATGGATATTAATTTTTATTTTTTTTCGTTTCATGAAAGTAAGCTAGCACGTTCTGCCGTTTTTAGTAATACCAAGTTAATATTAAACGACACGTTGTTTCAAAGAATTCTCTTCCTCGGTGTTGCTCTCTTGTCAAAGTCTGCGAGTTGGATTCGATTGAGTTGTGTGTTCTTCTTGTTTCTTCTCTATTATAAGGTTTTGGTTTTGTGTAGAAGCTACGACGGAGATGAGCAAGAGACCACCGCCTGATCCGGTGGCGGTGCTTAGAGGGCACCGTCACTCGGTTATGGACGTTTCGTTCCATCCATCAAAATCTCTGCTTTTCACTGGGTATATTAGTCTTCTCCCACTTAAGCTCAATTCTCGAGTCTTGTGTTGTTTTTTTATTTTTGATGATTTGGTGCAAAATTGAAGCTTTCTTTCTCCAGTTCAGCTGATGGAGAGTTGAGGATTTGGGATACACTTCAGCATCGTGCAGTTTCTTCTGCTTGGTTTGTGATTTTGATTTTCAAATTCATTGCTTTGTCATAATGAACTATCCTCCTGTTTATAGCTCATTGTTCTGTTTCTGATTTGTAGGGCACATAGTAGAGCACATGGGGTTTTAGCTGTAGCAGCTAGTCCCTGGTTAGGAGAGAACAAGATTATCAGGTAAGTGGAAGCAATAATGCTTTTATTCTCTCAATCATCTATTTCCGGGAAACCTGAAACTTGTTACGGTTATGGTTATAGCCAAGGCAGAGATGGAACTGTTAAGTGTTGGGATATTGAAGATGGTGGTCTATCAAGGTGGATATGATTCTCTCCCTTTTTCAACTGTTTATGCATTCTGTTGCTATTGAACTGTAACCAATGATTCTCGTCAAATGCTTTGCAGAGACCCATTGCTTATACTCAATACAAGCGCCTATCATTTTTGCAACTTCTCTCTTGTTAAGAAGCCTAAGACTTCTCTTCTTAAAGATTTTGGAGGTCAGTCAGAAGATTCTAATGAGCCTGATGCTGGAGACACATGTGATGTTCAATCTACAGATGAAAGTGAAAGATCTGTTGATGACTCTGGTTTGCTTCAGGGTATGTTTTACTTAGGCTGGCTGGAAATTCTGTGCTCCTGATAATGGTTTCGGACTGAACTGATGCCATACAGTTTGTCAATGTGAAAATGTACAATCGTTTGGTCTCCGTTAATTTGAAAACCTTAAGATTTACCATGTATTTGACAATAACAGGTCGAGATCATGCCGAAGGTACCACTTATGTAGCAGTAGCAGGGCAGCAACCTACTGAGGTAACTAGAAAACCAGAAAATTTGTTGTTTTGGACAGATTCCCATAGGATTTTTTCTTCTCGCTTTTTTGGTTTCCTGTTTTCATTCTTCTGACTTGGTTCATCCGTAAAGGTAGAGATATGGGATCTCAATACAGGAGACAAGATCATACAACTTCCTCAAGCCAGCCCTGAGAATTCCCCCAATGATGCTACCAAAGCAAAAGGTACAAGCTCATCTTGTTCTTTCTGAGATCTTTCATATTTACATTTCTTGTTCCCATCAATAATATCGTGAAAACTAGGATTCATTCATCAGTTCACCTTTGAACTTTGCTTAAAATGCTCTCATTAAGGTGGTAAATTGGTCATTTGCAGGAATGTGTATGTCTGTTCAATTATTTTGCCCTCCTGAATCACAGGGATTCTTACATGTCTTAGCTGGGTATGCTCTCTTTACAAAACTATTTTAATTAATCAAGAAAGACAATACCCTAAATTTTTATACTTTGTTTTTATTGTGGGTGGTGTATACCAAACTTATGCAGTTATGAGGATGGTTCCATGCTGCTTTGGGATATACGCAATGCTAAGATTCCTTTAACAAGTGTCAAGTTTCATTCAGAGCCAGGTCTTGTTCCCATCCTCTGTATTCGAATTTTTCTTAAATTGTTGTTCTTGCTCTTCATATTTTCCACATTATTTATTTTGTCTTCTTTATGCAGTTTTGAGTCTTAGTGTTGCATCATCATGTGATGGAGGTATCTCAGCAGGGGCAGATGACAAAATTGTGATGTATAATCTCAACCATTCAACTGTAAGTTTGACATCTGCCAGAGAGGATGCACTTGTGTGATCACTATAAAGCTATAGTCTGATAGCGATTCCATGATTGTTGTGATATGTTTTTAGGGTTCTTGTACAATGAGGAAAGAGATTACTTTGGAAAGGCCTGGTGTATCAGGCACCTCAATCCGACCCGATGGGAAAATTGCAGCCACGGCTGGTTGGGACCACAGAGTAAGGGTCTATAATTACCGCAAAGGAAATGCTCTAGCTATACTTAAGTACCACCGAGCAACGGTATGTGAATATTTCTCAGTCTCAGACTTTGTTGTATATTAGTATCTATTACTCTCTTATCAACAACAGTTAAGAGACAGTCTGAATATTAGTATGTGATGCTTTCATGTGTTTTGTTTTCAGTGCAACGCGGTATCCTACTCTCCAGACTGTGAGCTGATGGCGTCTGCATCTGATGATGCAACTGTTGCTCTCTGGAAACTCTATCCTCCCCAAAAATCTCTTTGATCTCTGTCTCTGTGGTTTGGTTTCTCGACTTGAATCTCTTGAAATTTGTAAATTCATCATGGCAGCCATCAAGAGAACAAATGAATGGAATAATAGAGAGTAGAGTATATTCTTCTGGTTTGTTTTGGTCCAATTTTGATTATTCTGATTTGTTACAAAACTCAGCACGTTCTGCCGTTTTATGAGAAAAGGAAAAATCAAACAACGCGTAGTTTGGTATCTAAATAATAAATAAGATCCGGCAGTGCACCGTACGTTGAGTAGATTTCACGACAGAAAAAAAAAAAATTGCACCAAACTGATCCCGTCACCGTCGCAACAAGAGAGACTCATCAACATCTGAAGAAAGACCTAAAAGGCAAACACAAACAGTACGATTTCGTTTTTTTCTCAAGCTCTGGATCTTGTGCAATTTCACGCAATAGAATCTGCTCTTCTTCTAGATCGTTTCGATCCCATTGATCTTTGATCCGGGGAGCGAGCTGTGTAAAATGGCGTACGTCGACCATGCGTTCTCGATAACGGACGAGGACATTATGATAGAGAGTTCGTACACCGTCAATAACCGACCGCCGGTTAAGGAGATCGCACTCGCGGTGGCTCTACTGGTGTTCGGAACCCTAGGAATTGTCTCCGGCTTCTTCATGGCGTATAATCGAGTTGGCGGTGATCGAGGCCACGGTACGATTTCTCATTACAATCCATTTCTTACTAATTCCCTCATTACAATCCATTTCGTCATTCTCTTGGTTCCTTGAAGCTTATCTGATCCAGTGTCGGTGTAGAAATGGAAATTCGTGAGATTCTAGAGGACTTGTTAATGTTAAGTTTGAGAGAGAGATGTAGAAATCAAAAATTAAATTGATTAGGAAATATTTTGATTTGAAAAAATTAGTTAAAGAAGAAATTTTAGGTGATTAAGCTGATAAAATAGATTGTTGCAAGTGCTCTTGTGGGCTACTATGGCATTTTGATCTCTGTGTTTCTGAAGATTTGGATGAATGAATACACACAAGTTCTTATTGAAGCTTTCTTAAGGCATTTGATTTGATTTCATTCTTAGGAAATGTATTGTTTAGTATAAACTTCGGGGAGAAGTCGTTTATGATGATTCTAAGCTTCTCTCATCTGCGAGATTAGATATATATATATATATATATATATATATATATATTCATTGAAGTCTAACAAATACTCTGATTGATTTTTCTCAACAGAGAAATTTAAACTCTATGACTCCCAAAGTTGTTCCTCCACTGAGTTGTTTACTCACTGATGCATATCGTACTTAAATTTGATGATTTCATTGATTTTCCATTTTATCTGTTTTGGGAGAACTAGTTCTTCCACATCATTGCATCAATGACCTATCATCATTCTTAGTTTATTCATATGTGATTTGGGCATTGAGCTAAGGTTATGACAATCCATTCTCTCTGTTTTTGTTTTTTTTTTTGTGATGGTGGAATGGAAACAGGGATTTTCTTCATCGTCCTAGGGTGTCTTCTATTCATCCCGGGGTTTTACTATACGCGGATCGCGTATTACGCTTACAAAGGATACAAAGGTTTCTCCTTCTCAAACATACCGCCTGTTTAGTATCCCCCTTTTGAATCTCTCTCCTACTCCAATGTATAGAGATGTTTTTTATTGCTTGTAAGCAAAAATGATTGACTTGTTTTCTCTCTTGTGTAGTCGTATAGGAGTTGAGTTGAGTCCCTTCTTGCTTTCTCGCTCCTCTTGTTAAAATAAATTTGAGTCTGTGACAGTTTAGTCAGATTTATTACATACATATCTATATATAAATATATATACACTCGTTTCATTTTAAAGGTAAAAATCAGATGTAACTTGTTCATTTTCCATCAATATTCATCTGGATGCACTATTTTAGTATCATGGTGAAAAGGGTTCGATCCGAGTCTTTATAATAAATCTGGCCAACTTACACATGTCGTTTTACTGTTTTACTGTTTTAGTCTTCCAAAATTCAGATATGCTAGTAGAGTTAAAAACGTGGTTCTGGTGTAATTTTTTTTCAAAAACGTGATTCTGGTGTAAAATTTATGTGTTCCACTTTATTTGGGTCAAATGTAACCAGTACCTTTGTCTTTCTGTGGTCAAACATGTAATCTACCATACTCTAATATATAGTGTATGATTTATTAGCTAAAATAGCAAACGTGACAAAAAAAATATAAAGAGAATCAAAGAATCAATTGCGGCTATATACGGAAAGCGATCCCAGATATTTTTGGGCCCAAAAGATCTCTACACCACATTATATAGATAGACCTAAAAGTTTAAACCGAATCGCCCGGTTTAAAACATTTCCGGTTTACTTTGTTTATAATATAATCCAAATTAATCTGAACTTTGTATGTGTCTCTCTCTCTCTCGTGTGGTCTCTCTACCCAAAATCCTCAGCCGCATCTCACTTCTCTCATTCTCTCTCTCTCTATCTCTTCAAAAAAAATAAAAATGGCTTCCTCTTGTCTCTTCAACGCCTCTGTATCTTCCCTAAACCCTAAACAAGACCCCATCCGCCGCCATCACCACCAACGTTCACCCTCCTTCCTCCGTTACCGTCCCGTTGTCGTCTCCTGTACCGCCGATGGAAACAACAACAAATCCCCGATCGAGACAGTCGTCGTTAAGCCACACCGTACTGAAGATAACATTCGAGATGAGGCTCGTCGTAACCGTTCAAACGCCGTGAATCCGTTTTCAGCTAAATACGTTCCGTTCAATGCGGCTCCTGGATCCACCGAGTCTTACTCCCTCGACGAGATCGTGTACCGTAGCCGCTCCGGTGGTTTGCTTGATGTCGAGCACGATATGGAGGCTTTGAAGCGATTCGATGGCGCCTACTGGAGAGATCTCTTCGATTCGCGTGTTGGTAAAAGCACTTGGCCTTATGGATCGGGTGTATGGTCGAAGAAAGAGTGGGTTCTTCCTGAGATCGATGACGACGACATCGTTTCGGCTTTTGAAGGAAACTCGAATCTGTTCTGGGCTGAGAGGTTTGGTAAACAGTTTCTAGGGATGAACGATCTGTGGGTGAAACACTGTGGGATTAGTCATACCGGAAGTTTCAAGGATCTTGGAATGACTGTTTTGGTTAGTCAAGTTAATCGTCTGAGAAAGATGAAACGACCTGTGGTTGGTGTTGGATGTGCTTCCACCGGAGATACCTCCGCTGCTCTATCTGCTTACTGTGCTTCCGCTGGAATCCCTTCGATTGTGTTCTTACCTGCGAACAAGATCTCAATGGCTCAGCTTGTTCAGCCTATAGCTAATGGTGCGTTTGTTTTGAGTATTGACACTGATTTTGATGGGTGTATGAAGCTCATTAGAGAGATAACAGCGGAACTACCGATTTATTTGGCGAATTCGTTGAATAGTTTGAGGTTAGAAGGGCAGAAGACTGCAGCTATTGAGATTCTTCAGCAGTTTGATTGGCAAGTTCCTGATTGGGTCATTGTTCCTGGAGGTAATCTAGGAAACATATACGCCTTTTACAAAGGATTCAAGATGTGTCAAGAACTAGGACTTGTCGATAGGATCCCGAGGATGGTCTGCGCACAAGCAGCTAATGCTAATCCGCTTTACTTGCACTACAAGTCTGGCTGGAAGGATTTCAAGCCCATGACTGCAAGTACCACCTTCGCCTCTGCTATTCAGATTGGTGACCCTGTCTCCATCGATAGAGCTGTGTATGCTCTCAAGAAGTGCAACGGTATTGTAGAGGAAGCCACAGAGGAGGAGCTGATGGATGCAATGGCTCAAGCGGATTCGACTGGAATGTTTATCTGTCCACATACAGGTGTAGCTCTTACTGCTCTTTTCAAGCTGAGGAACCAAGGAGTGATTGCACCGACTGATAGAACCGTGGTTGTGAGTACTGCTCATGGGTTGAAGTTTACTCAGTCTAAGATTGATTATCACTCCAATGCCATCCCTGACATGGCTTGCAGATTCTCGAACCCTCCTGTTGAAGTGAAAGCAGATTTCGGAGCTGTTATGGATGTTCTCAAGAGTTACTTAGGAAGTAATACACTTACGTCATAAGAGAGAGACCATAATCTTTAGCTGTTTTGTCTTTTCTGAAAACTTTTAGTCGTTTGTTTGTGTACTCTTCCAACCCTCTTCATCTTTCTGTTATCTTTTATATGTTTATCAGTTTTCCAATAAGTAAGTTCTAAGGCAAAGTTTGAACCTTTTTCTATGTAAACGAGTTATAATCTAATGTTTCCGATCAAAATCTTACACCAACAAAAACCTGTTGCAATTACATTGATACAACTAGTGCTTACATAAAACTTGCGGAAACTAGATGCGTCTTGGAGAATGCATAAAAGAAAAAAATAGGATTGTTCATGAGTAATCATAGAGTGATACACTCTTGTCGTCAGAGACACTAGCGAGTCTACCAGCCCGGACACCAGTTCCACCTGGAGGTCTAAACGCCACAGACCAAACCTGGTCATTATGGTTGCTCATTGTCTGGATTGCAGCTCTCATCTTAAGATCCCATAGCCTCACAGTTCTATCACTCGAACCAGTTGCTATGGCTCCACCATCTGGGCTAGCATCAACGCTCAGCACCCAGCTTGTGTGCCCCGACATGGACCCTAACAGTGTTTTCCCTTCTGCATCGTGCATGTTCACATGCCCATCATCTGATCCGGAGAAGAGGACTCTTGGGTCTACAGGGGAGAACACGAGGGACCTTACAGGCATGTTATGACCTTCTAGCTCGTGAAGAAGCTTTGAACGGTCAACATCGAAGACACATATCGTGCCATCCATTGAACCACAAGCAAGCCGTTTCCCGTTCGGAGACCAAGCCACCGAGAGAACGAATTTCTTGCTGCTGGATTTATCAGAAGGTTTTGGTGCTTCTGGCCGTGGGATTGATAGAGTTGAGATTAATCTCCAGCTTGCAGTGTCCCAAAGCTTGACTGAGGCACTACTTCCACCTGCAACAGCAAGGATTGTACCCTTGGAACATGTAAAAGACTATGTTAGCACTTAGCAGAAGAGCATTATTCTGAAGAGTGATGATGATGAATCATGTAAGACCAGCTTGGAAGCAAATAAAAACTCCAGTGCAAACTAATCCTGAAGCTGTATGTTAAGTTATTCAACTCAATAAGTCACAGTACTCTGATTGAAAAGGACTTGCCACTAAATGGCCAGAGTTATTGAGATAGATCATTGCATTAATCGTCACCAGTTTTGATTAAATTATACAATTCATACCAAATAAGAATTTTCAACAAAGCACTAATACACAGTTATGGTCATAAGATTATGAAAACTCAGAAGATGATCTAGATCTGTTTTCGACTACAGTAGATGACCCTATCTGATTCTCAGTAATCCAACTAGTTTCCAAGCATTGTTATATAGATCAGGAGAAACATTACTAGCAGTTAAGAAGTAAAATTAACAATTAAGGAATCGAATTCTTCAACCACAAAACAAAACAACCCAAATCCTTCAAAACCCTAAAATTGGAGGCAATATCATCGAGTTCTAGGGATTCATAAGTAAGTCAATTATTACCTTAGGCTCAAACTGCATTCCCCAAACCTCAGAAGGAGGAGCTTCCAAAACAGCAATAGTAGCATTAGTATCAACATCGAAGACGCGGACAAAGCTATCGAGCGAAGAAGACGCTGCAATAATCCCAGAAGGATGCGCCGCCACAGCTGCTACTCCCAACGAGTGTCCAGTATTAGTCCGCACAAGATCCAACTCATCAGGTCTCCATAACTTCACCGTCTCGTCTAGAGATCCAGTCAGAAGCAACGCCGGTCGATCTTCCGTCGCCGGAACCCAAGTCGCCGCCCAGACGGAATCTTCATGAGCGTTCTCGATCGATTTGAGACCTGCGAGCTTCATCCTCTTTTTAGGTTTTTTTTTTTTTTCCCTTCTACTGTGTTTCCTCAAGTGAACAAGAAGAAGCAAAGACCCAAATTTGAAACAGAGACTTTAATTCTCGTTTTGTAGTTAGAAAATAGAAAGTTTCGTCGTTTTTAGTAGCTTAAAACAATAAAATAGGTTAAAACATCGTGCCGTCTTTTTTAGGCCCATGAGGCCCATTAGCTCTCTTCTTCCTCACTCTCCCGCCGGCGTCAGCTAATAGCACTGTTTTGCGGAGAAGAACTCTCGAGAGCTGCCACGTTGCAGTGATCGGACTACGACACCTTCTTCACTCTTCTTAATTCTTCTTCTCTCTCGCTTTTTGATTTCTCTGTTATTTTAATTTTTTAATCGCTAAAAGTCTATCTTTGATTGTCCCGGGGGAAAAAGATGGGTGAAGAAGCTCGAGCTTTAGATATGGCGACAAGCGAAGAGAACACGACGAGAAGAAACCATACCGTTCATGACTTGAAGATGGTCGATTTATACCCACTAAGCAGCTATTACTTTGGTTCACGAGAGGCTCTTCGCGTCAAGGACGAGATTATCTCTGATCGAGTCATCAGACTGAAATCGAAGTAAATTTACAGTTTTTTTTTTCCGTTTTCGTGTGATTTTTATGATTTTTGTTTTTATTCTTGTGTGAATCTGTAACTAAAATTGTCTTCCTTTTGCTTAAGATATGCTGCTCATGGACTGAGGACTTGCGTTGAAGCTGTTCTTCTGGTAAAATTGTACTGTTAATTGCATAATTAGGGATTTTAAAAACTTAACTGAGAAAAATTGGTTTGAAAGGATTAACTAATATCTTTCGTTGGGACTGACACATATCAGGTTGAGTTGTTTAAGCATCCTCATGTTTTGCTTCTTCAATATAGAAACTCCATCTTCAAGCTTCCTGGTGGTCGTTTAAGACCTGGAGAATCAGGTTTAGTTTTACTGTTTTCTTACCTGTTTATGCGTAGATTCCTCTGTCTTCAAGTCTCCATCCTAAAAGTCAGGTTTCTCCTTAACCTACTTAGATATTGAAGGTCTGAAACGGAAACTAGCATCAAAGCTTTCAATTAATGAAAACGTCCTTGTTCCGGGTTTGGAGGTAGGTAGTATGGATTCTTATCTTTCAGTGTTATGTTCTGAATGTCTCCGAATTAAATATGGTTTCTCAAATATTACAAGATTGTTGTAGGTAGGAGAATGCATTGGAATGTGGTGGAGACCCAACTTTGAGACATTGATGTATCCTTTCTTGCCGCCGGATGTGAAACATCCAAAGGTTAGTTAGTTCCATGGTAATAAAGTATAAGGCTTTTGAAGATTTGTGGATATATACTTAAAAGCTTTGCTATATCCTCATCTTTTGTTCAGGAATGCTCAAAGCTTTTTCTTGTTAGATTACCGGTACATCAACAGTTTGTCGTCCCAAAAAACTTCAAACTCCTTGCTGTTCCGTTTTGCCAACTTCATGAAAATGAAAAGGTATGTAGCATCTGACTGGTAACTTTACCTCATTGTGAACTTTGAAGCGGTGTTAAAACTAATAGGACAAGTCAATAAAGCTGGCCTTTCTCTTGCATTGTATTTAATCCTGTGTTATGATGTTACATTCATGCATATTGCAGACTTATGGGCCGATCATATCGCAAATTCCCAAGCTGCTTTCGAAATTTTCATACAACATGATGGAGATATGAATAAACCTGGTGATCATTGCCTCCCTCTAGTAGCTCATCCCTGGCGATAACATCATATGTTTGGTGAAATCCTTTGTTGAGTCTCTGAGGCTATAATATAATATCTATACATAGTAGGTTCATAATAGTTTGTACCATATATAGAAAATATTGAATAACAACTTGTTCTTGACAGACAGTGGTGTTAATTGATAGATAGATTACTTTATTCGAAATTTTTTTTCTTTTCGTGTGATTTATTTGTTACTTGCAAGTATACCTGAATTTATACATATGTAAACATACTTTTTTGTGTTTAAAAGGATTTTGTTATATGTAAATGGTATTTGATCCAACGAAAAGATGAGTGCCGCCAAATTGCCAATGTCTAACAGAAGAAGAATAACTAAACTAAACCGGTTTGTATCCGGTTAAAATGTGGATTTTAAACATTTCGGTCAAAAAAACAAGTAAAAATGGAGAAGTCGTTTGGGTCAACGTCGTGAGCATGTGCTTTGACTAAAGTATATATTAATGGCTACCTTTTTTCCAATTTCTTGCTGAAAAGTAAGTAAGATGATTAAGCTTAAAACTGTATTAACTTTAGTATATAAAGAATGACTACTCAAGTCGAGAAAGACAAAACAAAAAAAACAAAAAGAAGAAAAAAATAAAGGGAAGAAGACGATGAAGAAAGGTGGATTTAGCAATAATCTCAAGCTCGCAATCCCTGTAGCTGGCGAGGAATCCATTACCAAATTCTTGTATATTTCAATCTCTTTCTCCATGGATCTATCTAATGGATTGATTTAGAGATGTATTTTGTTGTGTGCGGAAATGTCTCTGGTTTTCTTTTGTGTTAGTGAGAGGGGAACTTAGGGTTTTGTGGTTTCTCTCTGTAGGACGCAGAGCGGTACGTTTAAGGATGGAGATCTGCGAGTTAACAAAGATGGAGTTCGAATCATCTCTCAATTGGAGCCTGAAGTCGTAAGTCTCCCTCTCTCTCTCTGTCTTTTTCTAGTTACTGATTTTACTGAAGTTCGAATTATGTTAGGTTTGATTGTTTATTTGGTAACTGTGAATGAATGAAGATTTTGCTGAGCTTTAGATTTAGGTGGAATGCATAATGTGGTTTGTGGATCTGATCATTATTAGAAACTTTTTTAAAGATCATAGAGAGAATTCAGAGCCGTCTTTGATTACTTTTGTAATTTGTTATTTTGTTGAAACTGTGTGTTTCAGCTGTCTCCAATTAAGCCAGCTGATGATCAGCTGAGCTTGTCCGATTTGGATATGGTTAAATTCATTGGCAAAGGAAGCAGTGGTGTTGTTCAGTTGGTTCAACACAAATGGACTGGCCAATTTTTCGCCTTGAAGGTACACTCATTCGTTAACCATCAGGATTCTATGTTATATATGATGAGCTAATTTGCTCTCATTTTTTGTTCTGTGTTTGGAGAATTTCAAATCTCTTTTGAATCCATTTAAAGTAGCTCTGGGTCTCTTTTGATGGTATTGGCTATGTGATCCATGTAATATAAAGTGCACAGATCTTTCCTTTCATTTCGGGTTTATCACTGCCGATTTCAGTTTTTTTATTCCTTATGTCTACGGATGGGAACGTGTTTCTCCTTTTATTTTTTCTCCCTTGCCTTTTCACTGTGCATATTCTATTTTCAGCTGAATCTTATTTCTTATTGTTCTCTTTCTTCTTGCATGACTCTTATGCGATATATAATTAGGTGATTCAACTAAATATCGATGAAGCAATCCGCAAGGCAATTGCGCAGGAGTTGAAAATAAATCAATCGTCGCAATGTCCATATCTTGTTAACTCGTACCAATCATTTTACGACAATGGCGCAATCTCACTAATTTTGGAGTACATGGACGGTGGATCTCTAGCAGACTTCCTCAAATCAGTTAAAGCCATTCCTGAGTCCTATCTTTCTGCCATCTTTAGACAAGTAAGCAACACAGTAAACACTGGAAACCCATACTTTCCTGTATCGGTTGATTGATGTGATTTTCTTGAATCTGTTAACTTATAATACAGGTGCTCCAAGGGCTGATCTATCTTCATCACGATAGGCATATCATCCACCGTGACTTGAAACCATCAAATCTGTTGATCAACCACAGAGGAGAAGTCAAAATAACTGACTTTGGTGTGAGTACCGTTATGACAAACACCGCAGGTTTAGCAAACACATTTGTGGGGACTTACAATTATATGTCTGTAAGTATCTTGTTTCTCTAGTTTGACCATTGACTAGTTTGAAACCCTTTTCTGCAGTTAAAAAGTGAGAATCTTAATTTTTCCTTTTTGCAGCCTGAGAGAATTGTTGGAAACAAGTATGGTAATAAAAGTGATATATGGAGCTTGGGATTAGTAGTGCTCGAATGTGCAACAGGAAAGTTCCCTTATGCACCTCCGAATCAAGAGGAAACATGGACCAGTGTTTTCGAGTTGATGGAAGCCATTGTTGACCAACCGCCACCTGCTCTTCCGTCAGGAAGTTTCTCCCCTGAGTTATCTTCATTCATCTCCACATGGTAATTTCTCAAAAACAAAAACAGCAGCTCTTTTACCGTGATTACATACTAACTTTATATTCTACACTATACTCTCTTTCAGTTTGCAGAAGGAACCGAACAGTCGTAGCTCTGCTAAGGAACTAATGGTTTGTTTGTTTTTCTTATAAAATATCTTTTGCATATTTTTCATCAATTCAAATGTTGAATCATTCTCTGGATCAAAAGTGAACTATGGTTTTCTATCCATTCAAGTGTTGAATCATCCTCTGGTCTGGGTCAAAAAAAATTTCAGGAACATCCTTTCTTGAACAAATACGACTACTCGGGGATCAATCTTGCTTCCTACTTCACAGATGCAGGATCACCTCTTGCAACACTTGGGAATCTGTCTGGTACGTTCTCCGTTTAAACTACAGGGAGACGTTATAGTATCTACCACCATGTCCATCTGGTTCCTGTTATCATCTGAAATTTCTTGTGTTAACTTCAAATGAAAGAAATGCTCTTGTCATATATATATTAGATATATTTATATGATGTATTTTAAGATTCTAGATATGTAAGCAAATGAGAGTGTTTGTTGAAATTATTTTGCACTTGGAATTCATACTGTATTTTGTACTTACTGGAATCTTTTTGGGAAATAGAAAAATAATCTGTATTCTAATGTTCCGAAAAATTGACCTTCATTCTCTTTTCTTCTCGTCTCTTTAGAAAGCTTTCAATTATCAATTGTACAATCATTGGTGATGATATGAAAATGTGAGAACTGATACTCAGATATGCACTCAGATAACATTCCTCCAATACTTAAATGTGAGTGGATTTATTTGGTGTATCTGCCGCCAACCAATAAACTGTTTTGTTTAAATAAAGTAATAGACTCAATCATATAAAGAAGAAGAAGAAGAAATAGAAAAATCAATTTGCTGGAGACGGCGTCGGACGTGGGTAGGAGACCTTTTGGGAGCACACGAGTAGTAGTGCTTAGCCATGTCATTCCTAACATAAGCTCACAAAAATCAAATTCTTATTTTTAAAATTTTGCACACACGTCTTCCAAAACCACCTTTTGATACTTAGATTGTCGAAGAAGCTTCAATTCCAAGGTTTGTGTACAAATTAGCTTAACTTCTCCCTCTCTCTAACGATTATGAATCGGCGCTACGATAAGCCGCCGCCATTATCAGTTTCCTCCAAAGGGAAGAAGAAGCATTTCGTCAACCACACAGCTCCCAACACTCCTGGCCATTACGAGAAACCTCAAACCAGTCCGACGTTGTCAACGACTCGATCTCACGAACCGATCACCGATTCCGATGATAAGCTCAGTTACGAGATCTTCTCCATTCTCGAAAGCAAGTTTCTCTTCGGATACGAAGACCCAAGGCTACTATGGATACCTCGTAGTCCACTACGACCCGGTGATTCCGAGGCAGGTCCTTCTCCTAGATCTCCGTTGACTCCTAACGGCGTCGTTCTCCCTGGAACACCGTCTTCTTCTTTCAGAAGTCCGAGAGGAAGAATCTGCGTTTTGAGCATCGACGGTGGCGGCATGAGAGGTCTTTTGGCGGGAAAATCCCTAATCTATTTGGAACAAATGCTCAAAGAGAAATCCGGCGATCCAAACGCTCGAATCGCCGATTACTTCGACGTCGCCGCCGGATCAGGAGTCGGCGGAGTATTCTCGGCGATGATGTTCGCGACAAGAGACGGTAACCGCCCTATTTTCAAAGCGGAGGATACTTGGAAGTTCCTCGTAGACAACGCCGAAGGATTCTACAGATCAGGCGGCGGAAGCGGAGGAGGAGGAGGAGCGGGAGCGGCGATTAAACGGGTCATGAGATCCGGATCCGGATCCGGTTCATCTTCGGTAACCGCCGCAACGGCGAAGCTAGAGAAAGCAATGAAAGCATCGTTCGCTGATCTAACGCTTAAAGACACACTCAAACCAATCCTCATCTCTTGCTACGATCTCTCAAGCACGGCGCCGTTTCTATTCTCACGCGCCGACGCGCTCGAGAGCGACAGTTTCGATTTCCGTCTCCGAGATATCTGCCGTGCCACGTGGGCGGAGCCTGGGACGTTTGACCCGGTTCGCACGTGTTCGGTCGACGGGAAAACACGGTGCGTCGCGGTTGGTGGTGGTTTAGCGATGAGTAATCCGACGGCGGCGGCGATAACGCACGTGTTTCATAACAAACAGGAGTTCCCGGCGGTGAAAGGAGTGGAGGATTTGTTGGTGTTGTCGCTCGGGACTGGTCAGCTTTTTGAAGTGAATTATGATTATGAGCAGGTTAAGAATTGGCGGGTTAAAGAATGGGCTCGGCCCATGGCGAGAATCTCTGGTGATGGATCTGCTGAGTTTGTTGATCAGGCTGTTGCTATGGGCTTTGGGCCTTACCGGAGTAGTAATTACGTTCGCATTCAGGTTTGGATTTTATTTATTTTGTGTTTTTTTGGTATTTGCATTTGTGGATGAAAAAATCATTAGGAAAATATATTGTGGTGCAGCAGGCAAACGGATCAAGATTAGGAGCTTGTGGACCGAACGTGGACACGGATCCAAGGGCGGAGAATGTGAAGAAACTGACGGAGATTGCTGATGAGATGTTGAAGCAAAATAATGTGGAATCGGTTTTGTTCGGAAGCAAAAGGATAGGAGAAATGAGCAATTCAGAGAAACTAGAGTGGTTTGCGAGTGAGCTTGTCATTGAGCAGCAGCGACGAAGTGTTAGAGCGTCTCCAACCGTAACGTTAAAGCAAGCTGTGTCCAAAACCAACCGTAATGCTATTAACGCAACTCTCACTCTCATTTCTAAAGAAAGATGAAAACATTTTTCCAAGAAATGTTTCAACAAGTCATTTGTTTTATTTGTCCTTTTATGTATTTATTTTTCCTTCTACGTTGAGAATTATTACATATATAAGGGAGAAATAGAGTGAAATTCAAAAATACAAGTCATTATTTTAGTTTCATATTTCGTAATGTCCTTTTGAATTTGATTCAATTTTGACATATAAAAAATATAGTGACCTGTTTTCTTGCACTAAAAGCTGAAATTTTTTATTAAGGAACATAAAATGTGTATGTACAGAGGCAATAATAACGGTTCTGAGGTTATAAGAAAAGCTACAAAATGCCAAAGGATTAAAATAGACGAAGAAGAGAAAGTAAGACCTGCCACTTAACTATATATATCACTACACAACATTACTATCACTCGTTTTCCTCACCTGAAGTTTTAACTACCGGACCTATCTTAACAGCCGGAGCCAAAATCCAACACCCAGTTACCAATAAACAAAAACAGTTTCACCACCCCACTTAATTCGAGCTATAAGAAAGACAAAGAAAGAACCCTAAAGATGAAGATGAAGAAAAAAAAAGAATCAGAATCTATATTGCCTAGTTTCTTGTAGCCAACCCGAACAACCGATTCTGGTGACTTGGGTTATTCTTTCAGGGGACCAAAACTTTTTTACCCTTTGCCTTTTATCTTTCTTCATCGCTAATGGTATAACAAACGAGACTATACAGAAATAAAAGAGAGGGAGCTTATACCATCATGTTTAAGTCTGAAAGATCATCCATGGGTATTTGAAGTCCAAGGAGATCATCAGTATCTGGTAATGCATCGTCATCGATGTTCAACCATGAGCTTAGATCTCCAGCTTGTGTATCAAAATCATCTGGACCACCTAAACCGTCTGGTATCTGCAGGTGAGATAGGTCAAGAGGCTCTGACTCATCCAGTGTCTCCAAGTTACTATACCCGCTGTTGTTGCTGTTAGTTGGTTTGGGCAATGATGTTCTGGTTTGCTCCACGATACTGACAGAAGAAGAAAATATCGCTGTTGTTTTCTGCCTTGGTTTTGTTTTTGATTTCCGTTCACCCTTGGCATTTACAAGTGCAGGCCGACCGATCTTGTTAGTGCCCCCGCCTCTTGACGAAGAAGCCTGTCCTTTTCCATCTCTGTCCCTCTCACTTCTCTTTCCTTTCGTACTGCTTGAAAGTGGTGCCCCACCCACATCATCAAGCAGCAATTCCCTCTTCTTCATTCTATTAGACCACATAGTTTCATCTTTGCCTTCCCATAGGGCATTTTCAGAAGACTTGGCATGATTCTCCGTGCTCTGCGTCATTGGCAATACCAGTGATGAGCTTGGTTGCGATCCCATGGGTGCTGCCAGAGAAAAAAAAAAGAGAGGTTCAAATTAACAGAGATTTTTTGGATTCGAAAACATAGTTCACTGTTCTGTAAGGCAAAAACGTTATCATACTCGTAGCTGATAGAATATCTTCCTTGTCCGTGGAACTATCTTCAATTTGTGTCAACCCGGCAATGATGATATTTTTAAATGTGGACTCACTAAAGCAACTTTTGCCTGTCTCTTCGAATTGACGACATCTTTCAAGCGTCCTTTTCACAAAAGCAAATGCGGCCTGCTTTGATATCTTGTTAGCCGAACTCTTTACACTTGCGGAGTGATGACGCCGACTTGCCTGTAAAATATAATCCGTATATAATAATCAGAACATGAACTTGGAATAAATCAGAAAAGCGAACCGGAAAAAGGAGCAATAGGGTAACAATGTGAACCCCCTTTAGGAGAAAAAGGAATTTACCTTGCTCTTTTCATATGCCATTTCAATGAGTTTTTCATAACCGAGCCACTCAAACTCCTACGTAAGAGAAAATATCAGAACAAAACCGTCAGATCACAGTGTAAATCATTAAAGGCGAGCAAGAAAAGCGGAAGAAAGACAAATTCATACTTCTCCTGGAGTTCTTTCATTTCTAGGGCAGGCTTTAGTAGCCGATTCAACATCTCTTTCTTCTTAGAACCCTTAAATTTTAAGATAGAAAACATCACAAAGTTAGCTATCTTGATTATAATTTGCCAGGTCATATCGCTTTAAAGAAAGAAGATAAAGAGCAAGGGAGAGAACATACCACCTCACAGATAGCCACTTCTAACGTTTTGATGTCATCAACAATTCCTTCATCCTCCACGTTTGAAATACTAGGCTGCATGAAAATACACAACAACACATCAATCCGCTAGGAACTATAGCAATCCGATTCCAAATCCAATATCATCAGAAAGCAGTTCCTGAAGTAACAGAATTCATGGAGAATATACCATAGGATCCAAGCAAATTCCAATAGATTGAGCTTCCATATAAATTTTCTCATCTATCCCCAAATTTTCATATTGAATGTCTGAGAAGTCCATGGAAAAATGATCTGAAAATCTTCCATTCACATGGTGGCTTGAGCTATTAACATCCTTGAGCGGGATAACAGACACATCATCTTCTAGCTCATCAAATTCCAGTCTATCACTCCTATAACCATTGAACTCCACCATATGATTCAAAACACTGAATTCTGACTCAACATCGGCTCCAAACCCATCAAACTGTAAATCCTCATTCACATTGGTTGAGTCCTCTGAAATTAGAGCTGATAGCAATCTATGATAAAGGGGGGCTGCTTTAGAATCTACGTTGCTAGATGCAAGTTCCTCTGAAATTATTTCACGATTATCAAACTCTGAAGATGTCCCACCAGGTGTGGTACCCATGGGGGAGAGTTCGCCCTGAGAGAGAAAATGGTTATGACATTTATCTATTATGAAGAGTCAACATATTAGAGCTGTAATTGTTTACAAAACTGTGGGAAAACATCTCATAAAGAGCATACACGTCTGGGAAAAAAAAAAATCTCTGTATCATCAGATCAGGTAACACTACAACGCACCAAATTTCATATTTTTTAGTTTTTTCCCTACCCAGTAAGACTAAATATCTTGGGACCAATGAAACTAATGTATATATATAGCAATCCCTGCAGCACATTTAACTCCTACCCCACTAGAGTCCTATGCAGGACGTAGAGCATAAGTAGTATACAACATTCAAGCAATATGCATAGAGACACATACAAATTATCTGTCATATTCACTAAATATAACATCTGAAGGGTATAACTGTCTTATGAAATGCAGGAACACTACCTGCTGTTTCACGAAATTGATATGTGCATCAGAGATAAAGCAAAAGTAGCGCTCCATTTGCTTCCAGAACGAGCTTGGAAAATTCTGAGCTGCATTAAAGAACCAAACCAATTATTCTTGATAAAACAATTCTGCAAAAAGAAAAAACATATAGAGAATCATGAACACTTACCAAAGTTTATAGCCGAGTTAACAGCAGCTAGTAGCTCTTCATGCCCATCATCTGGAACAATTAAAAAAAAAAAACATAAACAAAAGAAGAAGAAAATAATCGATCCTGCCAAAGAACAATTCTGATCAGTTGAATTTATTTTACCAAGAAAATCTAGTGTTGTAGCATTTGTCGCTGTATTTTTCTGACGTTTGTATGCCTTGCGGTCAGAGAGTTTCCTAGTGGGTGGACGACCTGCCCTGCTGCAGAGCCATATGAAAAAAATTAGGAAATAAGCCTCATGAAACCCAAACACTTCTCAAATACCAGAAACAGGATTTCTACCTTTCATTCTTGTCAGAACTATTTCTTGCGCTGCGAAGTTGTTTTGCTGTTCCATGTTTCATCACTCCCATTGGGTTGACAGACCTTGTTGAAGCAAAGCCACGGCCTGTCCTTCCTTGTCTCCTCACACCATCCCCAAGCTCTTCTCCAGAGACAAGCTTGTTTTTTCTCGATTGTAAACCAGGTATGGAGACTTTAGGAACGTTCTGAGAATTTTTCCCATTGACCTCATCAGATTGTTTTCCCTTGTCTTTAGATTTGATCTCAGGGGGGCTAAATTCTTCACTTCCTGATAAAGCTGTTGTAGACAAGCTATTTTCACCTTTTAATTTCATTTGTGGAGAAGCTGCAGGCGAGCGCCTATAAAATCCAAAACTTGTTTCACTACCACCAACATCTGACATGTTATCTGATGAAGGAATGTCATCATTGCTTGAAACAATGGGGACCAAGTTCGTTCTCCTTGCAACACGGGATATCTTTTGTGGTCTTTGACTGGCCCATTGAGTGACAGGTGGTGATGAAGACCGATTTGATGTCATGCGCTTGCGACTGGGAACCCCAGACAACAATGGAGGTTTGTTTGTACATCCAGAAATATCCCAATCACTTGGAGAGGGAGTGTTATGGACAACCGGAGAAAGTTTCGGCGGCAGCCCTGATCCCGATCTTGGACCACGAACTGAAGCACTTATTTTTGGGTTTGAAGTCGGACTTGAAGAATTGGATTCATCATGAATATTGGACCTGCAAAGACCCAGCAGAGAGTAACAAAAATATAAAGAATCATCAGGCAGAATAGAAGCTAAAAAGTATTGACAAATGCGATCAGAAGAAAAATTGACAGGCGTAGTTAAGAATGTAAGTTTGTTAACACATACTTGTTGACAGCCCTGAGATTCACCCTTTCCTTATCTGAACCAGCAGCTCGTTCTCTCTTCTCATTGTACAATGAATTATGATCGGAATCCCTGGAGAGCAAGGAACGCGCTGCCAAGCCTGTCTGCTGAGAGAGGCTATCAGATCTCCCATATGGAACAGCACCATTCACTGCCCCATGCCTGCACAAGTAATTCAAACAGGAAACATTACCAATTGAATGACCATCAAAGACTGCTCAATCAGACATGAACTAAACAGATTTTCAGCAGATTGCTCAATCAAACAGGACCTAAACAGATTTTCAGCAGATTCTCAGCCACCAATCGCAATTCCATAGACCAAGCAAATTGGTTAATGCAGTTGCTTTGGTTTACAAAAGCACCAGAAAAAAAGAACTGTGGTGATAAACAGAAGGCACTGTTGTTTCATCTCCAACATACAGAAGTTCTTAGGAGTGTAAAGGTTCATCTATCCAATGTTATCAGAACCAATCTAATCCTTTAACATAGGAATACCTATTTAATTATGCGAGATCCCATTTGCGAATATTTTCCTAATCAACTCCAGACAATGGATCTAATAACTGATTGAACCAAAAAAGTTACGATCAAATACAGTAGGCCAAACCTTAACATGTTTGAGTCACCATTCAATCTCGATCGGGAATCACCAGCTGATTTTGGTATGCCCTGTTTCAAGTCCCTGTAACCATCAACAGCTTTATTTGAAGCCAAACTAGAAGGACCATCTGTTTTGATGCCAGATCGTTTTTTCTTCATTTTCGTCTTTTCCCAACCATCAATACCAATTGAAGATCGATCTTCACCCTGAACTGCATTGTGATTAGCCAGCCTCATTGTGTCTTTTTCCCTGTCTACAGCAGCTGATTGTCGAACAATAGCATTACTTCGAACATCCATCTGAATCACACAATAGCAAAAACAAAGCATTTGAATTCACAATTATCAATTAGTAAAAAATTATATATAACTAATAGCTACCAGATGCTTTCAGAATTTCGAATCGAAATCAAAAAACAACACCCTGTGTATCGAAAAGGTTTTTTGCGGGCAGAACAAAATAAGCATATGAAAAAAGAAAACGCGAAGGAGAAATTATGTAGATCTAACAAGAGTAATGCTGGCTTGAAGATAACATTTCACATGCATTAGATTTTGGAAACACAATTCACATTTTTTGTTTTAAAGGCAAGGGAAACACAAATATCTTAAATGAAGAATTTTCTATCTAAGATTTCCACTACTACCATTTCTAGCTTTTTCTCGAATATCATGCCAAAATTATCACCAAACAAAATATGCAACTATAGAAGACTACATCATGATACAAAAGGTCTGTTTATATTTTGGTGAAAACAACTCCATAAGGTTAGTACACTTAAGAATGTTGTTGTCAAACATAAAACAGGAATTACCATGGAAGTACGTGTCCGCTTATTCAATGCACCACTTTTAGGTCGTTCTTCCAGCTTCTGCTGGTCAAGCTCAAAACAACCAGGCAGAGTCTGGCCTTGAATTCCCATTTTGCCCATACCTGGCCCTAAAGCCAAGCGGTCACCAGAGCGGTCATTAGAAAAACCTTCTGGTCGAGACCTTTTCTTTGTAGGTACACTCGGAAAAAACTTGTTAAATACAGAAGAAGCTTCATTGAAAATTTTCACACGCTCCCTGCGACAATAAAAAATTAGATTAGGTAAACAGAACCCCGAAGAAGATTTATTGACTTATCGTAATAAACTACCTGGCCTTCACGTTGTTTTCGCGCAGACCAGCCTTTAGTCTCTTTATCTCTTCTGGTATAGGAGATGGAACTAACTTCCCTTTCAGCATTGTGCTTGGAGATTCATCTCCTTGAATCCCAAGAGCAATATTCACATGACGCTTAAAGTCACCTTGACGAATAGACTTGTGATCTGCGGCAACCACCTTAGGATCAAAACGCAAACACTGAAAAAAATTTGTTACATCGGTTTGTGCTATTGGTGAAGTGCTCCTCAACATGCTCGGGTGAGAAGATGAGACAGGATGTTCCATCGTCTCGCGGAAGCTACTAGATCTTTCCATTTGTGAAGCTAAACTGGACCTGTATAAAGTCCTATCTGGCCCACCAGAAGAATAATCAAACTTCCCAGGTGCTGACATTCCCTTAGCTTTCGTAAGTCCACTGTTTTAATTATAAACAATATACACACAGTGGTACATGACAAGCTTGCAGAGTTGCAGCACATAAATGCTTAATCCTCAGCTGTCGAATTGTTTTACCTGCAAAGTGACAATTGGAATCAAAACCTAAGCGACAAGCCCCCGGAAGAATTTATCACGAGAATGAAACTGCGAGACAAGCAAGTTAAAAAAAATAATTGTAAGCATAGACTAAAGAGTATAGATGAAAACAAGCAAGATAATGAACCATTGCATTTGGACTAACCTAGTCTTTAAAAAGCATTTATATTTTCTCAAATCTATACATTTATAGAAAGACAAGAGCATATAAATTTGGTTCCGGAGTACTTTGGGTTCTTCACATAATCTTTGCATATTATATTTGCTTCATAAAGCCAGAAACTTCCGAGATCATGCTCAGAGCGATAACAGCAAATATTACTTTCTTATACAATGAAGCAACTAACCAACCCAACAGAAGAGCTTAAACCAACAAGGGAACAAAATGAAACTACCAAGTTAGCTAAAGTACAAAAAAGGGGTAGAAGTTCTTAGTTAAGTGGAAATAGAGAGATGGTATCCAAACAAAATCTAACATTGAACTGTCCTTTCTTTCTCTAACTAAGATCCAGGTGAAATTTGTTGAATTATCTTCCAATTTCACCTATTCGTCATCTTAAATCGTCAAAGCACAGAAGAAAATTAAACAGTCGTCAAATCACCAATCCAGTCAAATTACCCAACTATCAATATACAAAGAAGGAAAGATAATTCCTTTAAACGTCATCTTCACAGCTTAGCTGCATTGCATACTCAAATTATGAAACTAATATGTCTCAAAACTTCAAAGAGATTTACTTTTCACAACCAAAAAAGTAGAAAAATTGAACTGACCCCTTTCTCCTAAAAACTCGTGTCTTCACCACAATCGAACTTCAATTACCACAAAACGCCCAATTAAACTAGAACTAATCAAAATTCAAAGCTCTAACACAAGAAAACCCTAATACAGAGAACTGAATCAAACAAACAAAAAAAAACGAACTTCACGAGACGAAGTCAAGCATCTTTTAATAAACAAAGGGCAACACATAGAATTAGAATTCTAAAACCCAGATCAAACTTCTAATGATTGAAGTCGAGAATCCAAAAAAAAAAAAAAAAAACCTCGTACCTTAAATCCAAAATCGCTTAGCAAATTAACAATTCCCTTGTCAGTTTAAACAACTATCTCACGAAATCAGAGATTCCTGAGATTGGATCGTTCCAATGAGTACGTGAAAAGCTTGAAATCGAAATCAAACGACGTCCCTGTAACAGCCATGGAGAGGACGGGATCGAGACGAACCGCGCGTTCGTTGCTTGCTGTTTTTGATCGGCAATGGGAAATTGGCTATTGTGTGATTACGACATTACCCATCGGTTAACACCATAAGAGACCGGTCCCCTACGGATGAAAGTAGGGGTAATCTGGTAAATATATAGGAGTCAAGCCGGCTTGAATGTAGCTTAATTGGCTTTTTATGGAAATAAATAAGCTGCGACTGTGACGATCATCGATTGATGAATGATATAATGATTTTTACTGTTTATTGATTACATTTTATAGTATCCACATTGAGTTACTTGAAAACCATCAAATTTTACCAAACCATACCTTGATCATCTTCTTGATTAATATAGTAGGACAAATAACCATATATGTCTTGATTACATATAAATTAAAACCTATGATTAGGATATTTAAGATTGATTACTAACTATGGAATCATGACTTCATAATCATTGTCTTATTAAATCACATACACTTGATTTATTTACAATTCTGGTGTATATATCTATAGGGGTAGAAACTCAATTTCAATCAACTAAACATAATCTTTTGAAAAGGTGTTTGTGTTAGTCAATTGAACTTTATATGCCGAGGGTACTTTCAAATGTTGTGTTGCATAGATATAGATATAGTGATTCATAATGAACACAAAATAGAAAAATTTGATACTGCTGCATATGCCATGTGGAAGTAAATAAATGCTTATAACATGGTCCATATGCATTTTCCTCTGTGTATCCCTTTACCTTAGCCCACAAATAATGACCAAGGAACATGCTTATCTCTTTAAACGTAGCAACCCCGAATTTACATTATCTTTTCCAAGAGCTTAACATCAAATAATTCGATTCATAGAACAGAAGTTAAAACTACTGAGTTTGCAAAAATAACAATCAAAACCTCCATGTCCGGCTCTAAATCATCTATGAAATCTAATAATGTTCTTTTGTGATACATTCAAAGTTGGTTCTACCACCAAATCGCATGCAATATAGCAAATTCCTACTCCCAAAAAAAAAAAAAGACAAGAACAAATGCATCACCAGAGTTTGAGCAAATTCACTAATTCGTCTGAATCTCGTATGATGTGATAAACCCCATAGGAATAATAAGAGTAAAACAGAGAAGAAAGATCCTCCAATCCCCTCTCAGGGACATAAAGAAAGAAACAGATTATGTACGTACGGTACAACTTTCATTTAGTCATCGTTGTACTTTTGTCTGAACCTAAGCTTGTAGTGTTTCTCCACTGATTCTTAGGACTAAAGTGAAATTGTCTTTTGTCTTCCTATTTTGTGAACAATAACAAAAAAATGAAAGAAACAAAGCTTTTAAATCTATAGATCTTGTTGGTTCAAAATTCAATTGTTGTATAGGAAAAAAAATACATGAACTAAAAAAAAAGATTACACAATGCTAATAAGTAATTCAAACAATATCATCAGCCAAATTCTACATTCAAATTCCACTATGCCTTCTGTATCCAAATCCCTAAAAATAATTTTTGTTTATTCCTAATTTGGAAAAAAGAATTTGCAATAAAAAAAATCAGTTTCCAAAAACAGAGAGAGTCTATACTCTATAGAGTTCTTGTGCCGGCGAGTCCACGATGCAAGAGATTATGAGAAATATGATCCCTCGTGTTAACCGCAGTAGCAGATCGTATATTATTCTCCGGTACCGCCACGTCATCAAAAACCTCAAACTTCAACTCCGGCGACATCTCCTCGTTCCTCATCTCACAAATGTTATGCAACACACAACAAGCTCCAAGAACATACGGCAGATCTTGAAGCTTCACCTCCGTACGTTTCTGCAAACAAGCCCACCTTCCTTTAAGCCTTTGAAAGCCTCCGTCGCGATCCCCTGAATCTCTCCGACGCTCTCGTTAAATGCGTGCTGCGTCCACGTCAGATTCTGTCTAGCGTACGGCACAAGAAGCCAATCAGTCAACGCGAACCCAGAGTTTCCGACGATCCAGCTGTCACGCAGCATCCCACGCGCCGCTCTCTGCCGTGAAAGCGAAGACTTCTCGAGGATCTGATCGTCGGTGAGAGATCCCGGGTTTCCGATACAGACGTCGGTGAAGATCCCGTCGGCGTTGACCACTCCTTGTACGGTGATCGAGTAAGACGTCTTCTGGTTCCTCTCGGTGTGTCTCTTGTTGAAATACGCCGCCACGTGTACCTTCGGAGCTATGATCGGGATATGCGTGGTGTAGATTGATCCGACGACGTTTGGGATTTTGTGTACGGATTCGAATTTTGACTTCGTCGAGCTGATCTCTAAATCCGACGGCCACCGGAGGTACTTTGGCATAAGTACGTCGTAGATGGCGCGGCAGACTTCGATGACCAGTTTGTGGCAAGTCGAGATTCCGAGACCGAAACGCTCCGACACGTGGCGAAGCGGAGCTCCTGTAGCTAAACGCCAAACGCAAACGCCAACGCGTTTTGGAGCAGGGATCGCGTCTCTGAGCATCGTGTTTTTCTTGGTCACCGTCGTGTCTAGCTCCTCGCATATTAGATTAAACGTCGATTTGCTCATCCGAAACTCTCGCCGGAACTCGTCTTCCGGAAAATCAGGCCGGCTCACTCTGTCCCACCAGTCTGTAGTCCGTTCTTTAACCCACAATCTCCTATGACTCGGTCCTGAACCAGAGCCGCTAGCTATATCCGCGGCAGGAACGGGAGCTGCGGTAGCGGTTGTGTCCGCTACTACAACCGCAGCGGCAACAGCGGTTTTACGTGCGCGTTTAGAACGGGAAGCAGAACCATCGGTTACTTCACCAGCTGGAGAGTAATGACCTTGTAACTGGTTGTAATAACCGTCCATTGTTTTCAATTGTTTCTTGTGGTTAGCTTCAAGAAGAGACTTGTCTTGATTAGATTCAAAATCCCACTGCTCTTGTTGCTGTTTAGCTTCCTCGTCTAACAAAAGAAGCGTGGCGAGTATATCTCCAAACGCAGCCTTACCATTCACAGCGTCGGCTTCGTCTTCGTCCTTTCTTGAGCGTTTCTTATTAGTATGGTCGTTGTTGTTGTTGTTATTGTTACCGAAACCTTCTAATCCGAAACCAGAAGGAGAAGAGTCCATGTCTTGAAATAGACCAAGGAAATGGGAACACTCGTCGTCTTGTAGGTATGGAAATGGGAAAGCAGTGATTTCCATTAAAAAGGGAAGAAAAATATATTAATTTTCCAGAGTTTGACGAATTTTTGAAAAGTGTTTGACTTGTAGAGATTAAGATGTGAAATCAAAAGCTTTTTTTTTTTTTTTTAATCAAAGTGTTTGAAGTTTGAAGACAATGATTTTTGAGTTTTATGGTTTTGGTTTCAGACGATTTATATAAAAGAAAGGTTTCTTTGTCTGCGTTTGTGAAAAAAATACAGAGAGAGAGAAGCAAGAGAAAAGGACGACGAAGGGAAGCGCGTGAAGGTGTGAACGCGGTAAGCGGATTGGGTTTGACGGTGACTTGACTTTATTTGTCTGCACTTTTTTTTTTTTATTATATTGTTCTTTTTTAAATTAGATAAAGCGTTTACTCGTTACTGTTTCATTGAGATTGCACCGCGTAAAATTTTTTTGTTTGATAAAAAGACAAAAAGAAAAACATGTTTAATTCATTAAGCGTTATAGTATCTTTATTAGATTCGATATTAGTGTAAGTGCAAACTACATTAGCTAATACTGTTTTTAGTTATTTCAACTATAAGATTCGACAAAACAAATCATTAATATATATTATGAAACTTATTAATTTATTAGTCTTCTAGATGACATCCGAATTGGTTTACTAGTCTGACTATTATTATTGTTGATCTTATGATTCCTTTAATATTATAACAAATATCATATGCATGTATGAGTATTGATTGACTATAGTTGAGATTTGTAAGGAACAAAATAATAAACATTGAAACCAGTAAAGTTTTGAATTTATAAGCGTTACTGAATATTTTATAAATTTTAACAAACAAAACATGAAGTAGTCGAATTTGATCAGATAAATCAATATGTTGTTCTACCTTATAGTTTTAGTGTACGAAGAGAATTAAGACTATATTTTTCAAACACACATTTTAAGAAGATTTGAAGTAGTAGTTATTCTAAACTTGTACTATGAGCGCAACTAGTGATCAATAGACGATAGATAATGAAGATAAGAGAGAGAGAACACATTAATTTCATTTATCATGTTTTGGACTTGCAAGTTAGTTATAAGTATTATTATTATTAATTGTTTAGTTTGAATTTTATTTTGTGTTTATTATAAAGATTTACGCGGTAGAGAGAGCATGGTTGGTGTGTCTTTGTCTTCTTCAATAGATTGTTTTTGTTTTTTTGGGAATATTCGTGAAAACCTGCTGTATAATTAAAAATATCAAATCAGGCTTTCTTTTCCCGTCTCTCCTATTTTTTGTTACTTTTGAGGGAAAGAACACGTTTCTAAAAGGAGGATCTCAGAAGTTTCTTGGAAGTGGTCAGATTGGTCACTTTCATTACACAGCCATAAATATGCGAGAGGGCTGTAGTAATTTTTACGTGTTCTGTTTCCGACTTCTTCTTAGCTAAGAGCTGTGAAAGAAATAACTTTTCTTCTTTTTGGAGTTTTATAAACAAAATATTATCATTCCTCTGTTTTTCTCCAAATTTGTCGAGAATCTAGCACATTAATAATATGTTGTCTTCCACATAAGTCATAACAACAGATGTATATTTACTGAAAACTCTATGTCATGTATCTATTCAAAACAAAAAGCTTCCACATTAATCCGTGTTTCACCAGCTTCTTGAAAAGACAATTTTTAAACATCGTAACCAATTATAAGTTATAAACACGTAGAAGCCAATTAATTTGGTTAAAATTATTAGAGTTTTGAGTTGCGTATAGATTTTATAACGCGGTGACTTGGGCTGGGAGTGAACCATGATGCCTTTTGTCTCTTCCAATCATGTTGACCGTTGACATATATACCCACAGTATCAGTTTTGACTATCTTATAATATAAGCCACTTTACTTTAGTCTACCAAATTTTTGGTCTTCAACGGGCACCTGCCCTTTTCCTAATAAGAAAGTAAAGTACTAATCCCACTTTTACTTTAGATTTGGTCTTAGATGATTAGTAGAAAGGTTCTATTACGTGAGCTCTTCTAATTTATAGAATAAAATCAAATGTAAATAGAAACCTATAAAGAACCACAGAGACCTACTTATGCTATCAACTCATAACTCATATACAAAACTTGAAAACAAACGCATAACAAAATATGAGAGGCTCTACAAAGGTATATGCAGTAAATTTATGCGTTTAAATTAGTCTCAACTCAGGTAGCCTTGTCTGGGAAACCGAATGAATGAATAGTTTTGAAGTAGAGTGAAATAGCTCCAAATTCATTCAGAATAATGATATCCTAATCACCCTTACTAAAATTGATTGGCATCATCCTGTTCTGGCTCGTGTTTCCAATATCTAAACAGAACCAAAACTCTAGCTTTACATCCAGAGAGGAACATTGTTAAGCTCTAGGGTCAGCTGTTGAAATCCAATAAGACTGACTTTGAATACATTAAACACACGCATTTAAAACTAAGAAAAGGATGATCTCATTCGGAGGTCCAATGCCCAATTGATCTCACATTCAACAGATTGATTATAAAATAGAGTAGCGAACAACTTCTTAAAACAGAGATCTAAGTCTCATTAAGCCATACCACATACTGGGTTCCACAACAAACATAGGGTTTTCAAGATACTCAAACTTCTCAAACAGAACATAAGTCTTATAAAAGATTCTTAACATAGGACAAACAAACAAGTTCCACAGCTAGCATAAAGTTCTCCAGATACTTACTTACCAAGATCTAGTTGATAGATAAACGTGGGATACAGAAGTCAACAAGCAGTGTGGTTGGCTCTGTGACCTGAGACTCGTCGACACCATTAAGCGGGAGTAACATACTTCTCATAGCAACTTTGACAAATGAGGTCTTCCTCTTGTAGAATACCTGAACAGTCACGACAATCTCTCCCTCGATCATCTCCACTTCAACTACTATCACATCTCTAAGTCCAACATACCGTGTTCCATCACCTGAAGGCCCCTCGTAAAATCCCTCCTAACACACAAGAAAAAAAACTAAACAAGATTAGATCTAAACTTTGTCATTAATCTCTGAAAATTTTGAAATCTAACTAACAAAACTTTACCTCTCCAACACGATAAAACTCTGGACTGAAAACATGTAGTCTTGCTCCCATCGGTTGTTGCTTCAACAGCTCAAATGCTTCATCCCAATTTGTAGCCTCAATCACTTCTCCTCTCATGGGAACGCGAGGTATCTGACAAGCAAATGGGGGAACCTTGGACACACATCCCAAATGAGCCCAATGTTCTCCTCTCGGTAGCCCTTTTTTAAAAGCATATTCAAGGCATTCTTTGACAGTGAGGTCATGGCGTCGTTGATCCACTTCTTCCTGCCTATCTTCCCTCCTGGTCCAAACGTTTTCAACCAAGTACCGAAGGATGTTTGCGGGAGTGTACTGACAGCTTTCTTGATCCATTTCTCCCTCCACTTCTTCCTTCCCAACGTTATCCACCAAATACTGAGCTGAGTACTCAGTATACTCAGCGTCGAGTTTGAAAATAACCCGTGCAGAGCTGATCAGACTCACAGCCACCAAAGCTGCAGATTGAGATGCATCTACAAAGACAGCAAAAAATGATGAAATTGTTGTAGTCAGTTCATACGTTTCTTTCAAAAGGATAACCTGTTGAAACTTAAACCGAGAGTTAACTATATCACTTAAAACCACAAAATCATAGTTTCTTTTCAATGATGCAAAAAGAAAGAAAGTAATATTCTCAAAGATTCAAGATTTGATAATTTTACCGAAATCATCTTGCGCATTGCTTGCTCGTACACAATCTGGATGACAGATACCAGCCGAGCTTGTAAGCGATTGTAAAAACTCATCCATCTGTGATTACAAACTTATCCCTGTTTTTGTTTTGAAGTAGAAACAAGCAGAAGAAGAACACATTCAGAAAGAAGACATACATAAAGAAAAACAAACCCAAGTAGCTAAAGCATAAACATGGTATAAGTTTTGACAGAAACATAAAATCGACGAAATGTGAAGCTTTAGACTAAAGCAAACTAACGTTCATAGCTTCTTAGCATTATTTAACAAAAGAATAAACTCTAACCTAAAGACGAATTCATCAGAATCATTTCATTCGAGAAAAAAAAAAAAAATTGAAAAACCCTAAAATGTTTACTTAAAAAGTTCATTACTATTCACTAATCGAAACTGAGAAAGGCCAAATCACGAGCAGAATCAGTAACAAAACCCAAAATCAAGCTTAAAAATCCAAAATGAGGAAGAAAGGATGGAGAGAAAGTTACCGGAGACACACAACGAGAGAATCAGAAGGAGACAGTTCACTGTAGAGAAGAAGCTCGGAGAATGATCGCGCCTCTCAAAGCCTTCACGAAACCCTATTTCCCCCCTCAGCTTAGTCTTGCAAATGACGTCGTTTTACAGACTTCCAACTTTTGTAATCCACACCGTTTTGTCAATTTATGGCGCCTTTCTCTAAAGATTGCCAAATGGGTATGTTGAAGTCTCAAACAAATAACAACATGGTTTATGTAATTTAAAATCGTTTGTTTTTGGGCCACAGTTTTATAGATATTTCTACTGATCAATGTTACGAACAGTGTAGTCTAGTTGTGTGGGATTTATACTGTTGCCTCCCTGTTTATGGAACTGGCGGTGTAAATACTAAATACATCTCTCTTGATTGTGTTGGAAACTGAAAAACTGCTTCAATAAAAAAACTCTACATTTTGTTTCACTTCTCTTGCGTATAGCCAAACTGTCAAATACTCACTCACATGTATAATCAACTTGGTTGACTTGATTAATTGATTCTCAGCAAAACTTTACATTGCACTTTTACTAAAATTATTTGATAATATTTTGGAAAATAATGTTGGAATAAACTGATAATGCAATCATTGTATAACAACAATATATAGTTATATTGGAAAACTAACTAACCTAAGAGTGAATCCAATTATAAGTTCAGAAAATTGAAAAGATCCAGGAAACAGTAATTTCTTAAAAAAGATGATATACAAGTTCAAAGACTATCTTCGACTTATATGTTTAGATAATACTTGACTTATTAACTTACAGTAAAAAGAAGTCTCATAAAACAATTTCATATTTTAGGACCACAAACAACTTCCACAACTAGCAGATAGAGCTCCAGATACTTGCCAAGATCAACCTTAGAAAGTAGCGATCAACTTCTTAAAACACACAGATAAAAAGTCTTATAAAACAATCTTTAATTTAAAACCACAAACAGGGTTCCACAACAACAAACATAGGGTTTTCAAGATACTTCTTAAACAGAACATAAGTCTCATAAAACACCCTTAATATAGGACCACAAACATGTTCCAGAACTAGAGCATATAGTGCTCCAGATACTTACCAAGAAAGATCTAAGCGCTCTTGTTTAGTTGATAGATAAGCGCGGGACACAGAAGTCAACAAGCAGACCTGTTGGCCCTATGGCCTGAGAGTCGTTACCATTATGTGGTACTGAGAGAAACATGCGACTCAACGATACTTTGATATATGAAGTCTTCTTCTTGTAACATATCTTCACAACCGCAACAGTATCTCCCTCGAACTTCTTCACTGCAAATATAATCACATCCCTAAGTCCAACATAGTGCATTCCATTACCTAACGAAAAGCCATCGTATATTCCCTACCACACCAAAAAAATAAAAACAAAAAAGATTGAACAAGATTAGATCATAACTTTGTCATTAATCTCTTAGAATTCTGAAATTTAGCGTAACAACACTTTACCTCTCCAACACAATCAATATCTGGACTGAACACATGCAGTTTTGCTCCCACGGGTTGATGCTCCAACAGATCGAATGCTCCATCCAAATCCTTAGCTTCAACAACTTCTCCTTTCATGGAAACACGAGGTATGAGACAAGCAGATGGAGGAGGCTTGAAGATACATCCCAAATGTGCCCAAACAACTTCTTTCGGTATCCCTTCTTTCAAAGCAAAAGCAAGGGCATCTTTCACAGTGAGCTCGCAGCTTTGCCCGTCTTCCTTCTTTGGACAAGCGTTATCAACCAAAAACTGAGCTGAGTACCAAGTATGCTCACTGTCGAGCTTAAGTATAACCCGAGCAGCGCTTATCAGATTCGCTGCTACCAAAGCCGCAGACTGAGACGCATCTGCAATCCAAAAAAACAAATGAAAATTAAAGCCAAATTCACAGTTTCCTTTTCATGATGCAAAGACTCTAGATTTTGATAAGTTACCATAATCTTCTTGCGCATTCAATGCTCGTTCGCAATCCGGATGACAAGAGGTAGCAAGGGCCATCTCCAACTACTCAACCCTACGCACATAATGAAAATTTTCTTACAAGATCACAAGCCAATCCAAAGTGAAAACATTAAGGAAAGAAAATAAAATCAAGCAGAAGAAGACATTCATAAAAAAGTAAAATCAGAGTGAGACCAGCAAAAAACAATACAAGACCTAACGACTAGCAAACATTTTGAACATCAACATAACCATTTCTAATTGCAGAGAAAGCTTTCGACTAGAACAACCCAAAATCATTCATCCAAGGAAAAAAAGTTAAAAAAAACCCTAATAGTAACTTCAAAATAAGTTCACTAATCGCAGGAAATCACAAACAAAACAAAAAAAAATCCGTAAACAAACAAAACAGAAGCTAAAATGAGAAACAAAATAAGAAAAAAATTTACCGGAGGAGACTCAGAGAGAGAGACAACAACGGCGGAATCCGAAACAGTGGTGTGGTGACAGTCGCCTGAAGAAAGTTCCCCAATTGTAAAAGCCGTCCCAATTTCTTATTAGTTCAAAACGCTGCCGTTGAGACTTTAACTCTTTAATTCATTAAACGGAGGAGCCCAACAATAAAAAAATACAAAAGCCCAAACTAGGTCTAGACTGGGACATTTTAGAATTCATAAAAGATGTATATAACGCAAAACAAAAAAAAAATAGACCCAAGTAGATGAAGCATAAACATGGTTTCAAGTTTTAGCATAAAACATAACATTTTTTTTGACCTACTTCAGAGGTACAATGCCCAGTTGTTGTAAGTAGCATCATCTTTAGAAAGTAGCGATCAACTTCTTAAAACACAGATAAAAAGTCTCATAAAACAATCTTTAATTTCAGACCATAAACAGGGTTCCACAACCACAAACATAGGGTTTTCAAGATACTTAAACTTCTTTAACACAACACAAGTCTCATAAAACATTCTTAATACAGGACCCAACAAATAAGTTCCACAACTTGCATAAAAACCTCCGGATACTTACCACGATCTCAGGCTCTTGTTTAGTTGATAGAAAAGCGAGGCATACAGTAGTCAACAAGCAATGATGTTCGCTTGGTGACCTGAGACTTGTCGCTACCATTAAACCGGAGTTTCCTACTTTTCACAGCAACTTTGACATATGAGGTCTTCTTCTTGTAGAATATTTGAACAGTCGCAACATCCTTTCCCTTGATCATCGCCGCTTCAACAACTATCACATCTCTAAGCCCAACATATCGAGTTCCCTTACCTGACGGCCCATCGTAAATTCCCTAACACACAAGAAAAAAATTAAACAAGATTAGATCTAAACTTTGTCATTAATCTCTGAAAATTTTGAAATTTAACTAACGACAATTTACCTTCTCTCCAAGACAACGATCGAACTCTGGGCTGAACACATGCAGTCTTGCTCCCACCGGTTGTTGCATAGCCAGCTCAAGTGCTTCCTCCCAGTTTGTAGCCTCAATCACTTCTCCTTTCATGGGAACGCGAGGTATCTGACAAGCAAATGGGGGAACCTTGGACACACATCCCACATGAGCCCAAAGTTCTCTTCTCGGTAGCCCTTTTTTAAAAGCATATTCCAGGCATTCTTTGACAGTGAGGTCCTGGCGTCGTTGAACCACTTCTTCGTGCCTATCTTCCCTCCTGGTCCAAACGTTTTCAACCAAGTACCGAAGGATGTTTGCGGGAGTGTACTGACAGCTTTCTTGATCCATTTCTCCCTCCACTTCTTCCTTCCCAACGTTATCCACCAAATACTGAGCTGAGTACTCAGTAATCTCAGCGTCGAGTTTGGAGATAACTCGTGCAGAGCTAATCAGACTCACAACGATCAAAGCTGCAGATTGAGATGCATCTACAGGACAACAAGAAAAAATGAAAATGTTGTAGTCAGTTCATATGAATATTTAGTCTGAACTTGTTAAAGAAAAAAAACTATAACCGAGAGTTAACTATATCACTTAAACCCGGGAAAACGGTCGATTTCCCCACCAGAACTATGATATCGAGCCAGATAGAGCCCGTTCTTTACCCTCGGTCTGTATGTCCCTCAGAAAAAAGTTCGAAATCAATATCCCCCCAAAACCAAAGTTCGAAATCTATATCTCCCCGGTTTTATTCTTCTACATCAATTAATCCATGTGTGTGGATTAACTCGGTTTACTTTTTATTTAACCGATTAAGAAAATACTAAACCTAGATTATACCGAAGCAAACCCGATTTCGACCCGATAAATTTCGAATTTAGTATCCATTATCCTCAAAATCCCTAAAACTAAAAAACCCCAAATTGCGAAGAACCCTAGAGCGAAAACCCAAAATTGAAGTTGAAATTCTTTAAGGTAGACAGCTTTAATGGCGATAGTCGTTCGAGATGCGGAGTTTGGAGGAGATTTCGATGAAGAAGCCAATGATAGAGATGAATTTCACATCGACCAGTTGGTAAATGAGTTCGTCGATGAACCACCAGTCCGCCACGATGTGTATCCGGAGACTGATACAGATGAAAACGGTGACGGTCCAGAGCCAGTTCATACACATATCAGGCGTGGTGATGGGCATTTGTACGACAAGCAGACCTTCTTTAGTGGATTTGCTTTCAAAGAAGCAGTTACGGATTATGTTCTCAGAACTGGATACAACCTGAAGCAATACAGATATGATAAAGATAAGATTGGCTTTATATGTGTTGGTTGCAATGGAGATGATGGTTCACGGTGTGATTGGAAGGTATATGCTGCGATTCTGCCAAAGGATAACATGTGGAGGATTAGAAAGTTTAATCAAAAGCATAGCTGTATCCCTAATGGAGAATGCGAGATGTTTAAGGTGAATCATATAGCTAGGTTGTTTCTTGATTAGATTAGAGATAATCCTCAGTACTTCATGCCAATGAAAATGGAAGAAATCATAAAGGAACGGTGGAAGATTAGTGTCACTAGGCATCAGTGTCAGGCGGCTAGAAAGAAGGCACTTATTTGGATTGAGAAGGAGTATGATGAACAATTTGCTAGATTAAGAGATTATGCTGCTGAGATATTAGAATCGAACAAGGATTCACATGTAGAGGTTGAATGTGTGACGACTGATGATGGGAAAGACATGTTCAATAGGTTCTATGTTTGTTTTGACAACATAAGAAGAACATGGAAAGAGACTTGTAGGCCTCTAATAGGAATGGATGGTTGCTTCCTAAAGAATAAGGTCAAGGGACAGCTTTTGGTAGCTTTAGGTAGGGATGCTAACAATGGTATTTATCCAATAGCTTGGGGGTTGTAAAAGTTGAGAACACCGACAATTGGGTTTGGTTTATGAAGTTGCTGAAGACTGACCTTGGACTAAATGATGGTGACGGCTTCATTATGGTCTCTGATAGGCAAAAGGTAACTTATTATTATCATGGTTTGTAACTGATTTTGATTGTGTCTTTTATTTATGGTACCTTTAAATGATTATTCTTATTTTTTAGGGATTGATCAAAGCTGTTCAGCTGGAATTACCAAAGATGGAGCATCGAATGTGTGTACAACACATCTACGGGAACTTGAAGAAGCATCATGGTAATAAAACCCGGATGAAGCCACTTTTGTGGGATTTGGCATGGTCTTACAATGAGAAGGACTATAAGCGGCACTTAGAGAGGATCTTCTGTTATGATACTGGTGTATACAATGATGTCATGAGGACAAATCCAAAAAGCTGGTGCAGGGCATTCCACAAGATTGGCAGTTATTGTGAAGATGTTGATAATAACCCCACAGAGTCTTTTAACAGCTCCATTAACAAGGCAAGGGAGAAACCATTTATTGCTATGCTAGAGACAATCAGACGACTTGCGATGGTGAGGATTGCGAAAAGGTCTGCAGAATCTCATTCTCACACAGGTAATTTCTATGGTTTTTTTACTATTATCAATCGCAAACCATTTATCGTTTGCTTGTTTATGGTTTTAAACGATAATGATTGCATATGCTTGTTTGTTTGTAGGGATCTGTACTCCGTATGTTGCATTGTTTCTAGCTAACGAGCATAAGTATGCATCCGAGTCGAAGGTTCACTCAAGCACAAATGGAGCATATGAAGTAACTCATGGTTTAGATAAACACAGAGTCTGCCTTAAAAAGATGGTGTGTTCCTGCATGAAGTGGCAGATATGTGGCATCCCATGTGAACATGCCTATGCAGTCATCATCGAGAAAAAACTTGTAGCCGAGAACTATGTCTGTCAATGGTTCCGGACAGCTATGTGGAGGAAAAACTACACCGAAGGCCTGGTTCCACAAAGATGTCCAAGGTTTTGGTCTGAGACAAATACTCCAAATGTTTGTTTACCAGATGATGAAGATCAAGATGAAGATCAAGATCAAGATAAAGGTAAGAAGAAGACAAAACCTGACAAAAAAAGGAAGAGGGGTGTCAATGAGTCGCCAACTAAGAAGAAACCAAAGGAGAAGAAAAGAATCATGCATTGTGGGATTTGTGGAGAAGCGAATCATAATTCTAGGTTCCACAAGAAGGAATTTGCCAAGGTGAATGTATTATCCTTTTCATGGTTTCAGTTTATGGAGTTTGTTTTGATTTACTAATGTTACAATGTCTTAAATTTGTTTTGCAGCCAAGCCAAGGGGAACCAAGTGAAGGTTCACTCACTCAAGCTTAATCAAGTAGCTAAGTAGAAATAGGGTTCTAATTTTGTGGTTGCCTTGAATGTATTTTCGACCACATAGACTTGTCAAACCCTATGTCTTTTGTCTTTTGTCTCTTCTGAAAACTTGCGAATGATGTCTTTGGTGAATGTTTTATTAACGGATAGGCGGATATGAATGTCTTTTGGTGAATGTTTTATGAACGACTATGAATGAAATTAACTTCTCATTCTCATTACCACAATAGCAACAACAAATTAACAACACCGCACAATATTGTCTTCATAGCAACAACAAACTAACAACAACACTCATTCTCTTCTTCAACCTAGTAGCTTACTGAGACCAATCATAATCATACATAAGAAGACTAAGATAAGCATCATTCTCTTATTGCTTGCTTTGGCTTCAACCAAAGCATCTTCAACCTTCTCAAATATCTCCTTCTCCATCTTCTCCAACTCAAACCTCTCTGTTCTGATCTCTTTCAGCTGCTTCTCAAGTTCAACAGTCTTTGCATTCAATGTATCTATCTCATTGACAAAAGTTTCATCAACCCATTTGAATGTGTGTTCATCATTCCTAAGCTGCAACAACTGAAATGTTATACACGAAATCAGAAAAACAAATTAAAAAAAAAACCCAGTTACCTTATTAGCTATTGCAAACCCACACCGATAATATCTACGGTAAGGATTGGAATCGGACTTCGATATCAATGCCACAATTCTTTCTCCGCACCAACATCTCTTTGGCACACCGATAACCCTTCCTCTTGCACGGAAACTTGATTCGGTGGAATTGGTTGATACATTACTCATTGTGATACTCGAACTCGTAAATTCAAGAACTCGTAAATGATAAAGATTCGATTATGAACCATGAACTTTGATTTTAGGTTTTATTTGGGGATTTTGGGTTTATGATAAACGGGTCGGGTTGGTGCATGAATCTGGTTCAACAATTGGTTTATTTTTGGGACAGATATGGTTTCGTCTCGGGTTTAGACATTAAACCGCAATAATCCAGAATCGGGGAGATATAGATTTCGAACTTTGGTTTTGGGGGATATTGATTTCGAACTTTTTTTTGAGGGACATACAGACCGAGGGTAAAGAACGGTCTCTATCTGACTCGATATCATAGTTCTGGTGGGGAAATCGACCGTTTTCCCACTTAAACCCACAAAATCATTGTTTCATTTCAATGACGCAAAAAGAAAGAAAGTAATATTCTCAAAGATTCAAGATTTCATAATTTTTACCGTAATCATCTTGCGCATTGCTTGCTCGTACACAATCTGGATGACAGACACCACCCGAGCTTGAAAGCGTTTGTAAAAACTCATCCATCTTTGATTACAAACTTTCCCTGTTTTTTTTTTTTTTGAAGTAGAAACAAGCAGAAGAAGAAAATATTCACAAATCCAGCAGACGAGAATAAATATGTAAAGCAAAACCATAACAAGACCTAAGTAGCTAAAAAGCTTAAACATGGTTTAGTTTCAAGTTTTGACATTCAAAAACGTCGAACGAGAGAGAAGCTTCTTTAGACTAAACCAAACCTAACGTTGATAGGTTCCTTTTAACAAAGCATAACTCTTAACCTAAAGAAGGATTGAGCATCATTTCATCTAAGGAAGAAGAAAGAAGAAAGAAAACAAAAGTTAAAACCCTAAATCGTAACTGTTCACTAAACGCAGCTGAGAAAAGGCCAAATCACAAAAGCAGAATCCGTAACAAAACCCAAAATCAAGCTAAAAAATGAAACTGATGAAGAAACAATGGAGAGAGAACGCTACAGAGAAGACGAGGAATCAGGAGGAGACCAGTTCGCCAAATCACCGCTTGTTGTAGAAGAACAAAATCAGTGAGTGTTCGCACAACTCTCAAAGGTGTCCTCGCGGATCCCTATATCAGCTTAGTCCCCCTCAAACGACGTCGTTTCAGACTTTATGTTCTAATCGTCAAAACGACGTCGTTAACTATGGCAAAACGGTGACGTTTATGAATGCCAATGAAAAAAGTCTTAAAACGATATCAACGCCTTTAAATTAAAAACGAGTCATCAAGTTCTCATTTTCTATCATGTAAAGTTGATAAAAGATGTATGAACCTTCAAAAGAAGATTTGGAATTTGGTGGCATATAAACAGAACCAGATTAGTTGTACTTGAGATGACACGACAAGACATGGTTTCATTACCACTTTGATCATAACAGTATAGGTAGATAGATTGATTACAGATCGTAAACTACAATTTAGGTGAAGCGTAAAATCAAACCAAGAGTTATGACATTCCAATTAAGGATTTTAATCTATATTCTCTTTGCTTGAAGAATGTTTTATAAGATCTAATTCTCTTTGCTTGAAGAATGTTTCATTTAATCTAATCAGGATTTTAATGAAACCTTTTACGTCCCAACCAAACAAAGATCTCCTCTCATAGAAAGGAATGTAAGTATATCTGCCAATCCGATGGCCTACTTATTGAAGAAAAAGAAATAAAGTTTTAAGCACCTAATTAATCTTTTCTGATTAATACTTATTACCTTTGGTTTCATTTGTTTGAGTTTCAGACTTAGGGGTTGTTTCCGGACACGGACAGAAACTTACGAATTGCCATATTAAGATGGACATTAAATAAGGAATGCAGCGGTTTTGAAAAGGATGGTAGTAGCAGTACGCCAGTACCATTCATAAAGGTTGACGACGACATGGGCAACCAAAAAAAAATTAAGACGGACACAGACGGTTCAAGTCTACAAAGCTAAATCATTAATAAGCTTTGTCAACAAATTTTGATTTCGTAGTTTTTCAACCGAACGTTACATTTAAAAAAAAAAAAAAATTCTGATTTTATGGTGATGATTTAATACACGTTTTCCATAAGATCTTTCACCTGCATTTGATGTGGATCTCAAATTGTACATATTTATGCTCATGCGTACCTGTGGTGGGTTAGAGTTTTTCTGAATCTTGCCTAATACAAATGATTACAGATGTAGCTTAACAAGTTTGTACGTGTTTGAGTCTTGATAAAGACCTTTGATGGATGTTAGATGATCAAAAGAAGAATCAACTCTTTTTCTTATGGTCATGCTAACTTGCGAGTTAGAGTTACGTAAACACATAATCAAAATGTAGCTATTACGATTGTGTTCTCAGATTATAATCTACAATCATGTAATTATTTACGCTCATGGTAACTTGCGAGGTACTATTTAAATTTTGCTAGTCTTAATGCGACAATAAAAACATTTCAACATCCTAAATTTTTAATTGGCCCTTTTTAATAACTTAGTGAAATTTAATCATTGGTTCTACATATAAAATTGTATTATGTAAACACTTGGGTTATATAAAAATGATGCGCAAACTGTATTGGTTTACTATACAAGTCTGTGTAGGTTAAACTTGTTATTTAATGATTGGTTTAGTATATGAGTTCGCTAATTGTGACGTTTGTTGGGCAGGTTGTGACAAGTAATTCTTAGGATAATTAAATAGTATTGTTTTTTATCTTATGTTTTTTCACGACACGTATTTGTAGTCGTAGTACATTACTTCTTCGTGAGGTTGGGGAATCAAGTTGTTAGTGCATGGTTGGGGATTCACACACGTACGTCGTGAGAGTTGGTGTAGAATTAACACACATTTACTACACGAGATACCATATCACGATTCACGACGGTAATTAATTAGAGCCTGCAGCCTAAAAAATGTAAATTATTTTTCTATAAATCCCAAAACTTGGAATCACATGTACTCAAAGATCGAAAGAAGAAAAGAGATAAATATCGAAGATGGGTCAAGAAACCATTGCCGATCCTCTTCTGAACGTCGAACAAGAAACAGTCGTAGAGAAGAAGAATAAACAGAGTATGATTCTAAAGATTGCTCTTTTACTAGTTCTGATTCCTGTTCTGTTTCTTGTCGGAAGTTCAGGTTTGTTTCTCTCCTTAAACTACTTCCAGTTATAGTAATCGAGGAGAAATGATGACAAGCTACTTTTTCTTTTAAGTAGCATAGTGATTTGACTTTTCTCGTCAAAACTCTGACTGTTATGTGTTTTGAACATTCATAGGTTTAAGTTTTAGTTACGACGTGAGGATTTTGTCACCAAGACAAGTAACTATTGATGATGAGCATAGTGTTAGTCATGGAACCGTTAGTGACGTGGTTGAATCGGAGAATGGCATTGTGGCGGCTGACGACGGTCGGTGCTCTGAGATTGGTGCCTCTGTTCTTAGAAGAGGTGGCCACGCAGTTGACGCAGCCGTGGCTACTACTTTATGTGTAGGTGTTGTTAATCCAGTGGCTAGTGTATTGGTGGTGGATCTTTCTTGATCGTTAGCTCGCAGAAAGATTCCAAAGCTGAGGCTTTTGACATGAGAGAAACTGCTCCTTTAGCTGCTTCTAAGGTAAAACCTTTTTTTTTCTTTCACAAACACTTCTTGATTTAGTATTATTAGTAGATAATGTGTGTAGCTTGTAAATTGATTCAGGATATGTACAAGAACGATACGAGTGCGAAATCCGTTGGCGCTTTGTCTATAGGAGTTCCGGGAGAGAGAGCTGGACTTTACGAGGCTTGGAAACGGTATGGCCGTCTCCCGTGGAAATCGCTTTTCGAGTTGGCCTGTGGATTTGTGGTACGTCCATATCTCGGACGGGCTTTAGCGAGCCACGCTTCGATGATACTTAAAGACCCCGGTTTTCGGAGTGTCTTCTCATGAAACGGACAGGTTTTGAAACCTGGTGAGACTTGCTATAATCCGGAACTAGCTTGGAGTCTTGAGACTATTTCCAAGCAAGGACCGGGAGCGTTCTACAACGGGACAGTAGGTGAGAAGCTTGTTAACGATGTGAAAAAGGCTGGAGGTATCATAACGATGGATGATCTAAGAAGTTACAAAGTCCGAGTTACGGATGCAATGTCTGTGAATGTTATGGGTTATACGATTTACGGAATGCCGCCTCCTTCGGGCGGTACAGTCGGTTTTACGATGGTTATGAATATCCTGGATAGTTACTCGAACCTTTACACTGCTTCGGGAAAAGATCTCGGGCTACACCGTTTTATAGAAGCAATGAAACATATGTTTGCAGCTCGTATGGATCTCGGAGATCCTAAGTTCGTTAACGTAACAAACGCTATGAACCAAATGCTCTCGAACACTCACGCGGATGAAATCCGTAATAAGATTTTTGACAACACGACATTCCCACCCGATTACTATTTGAACCGGTGGAGCCAACTTAGGGATCATGGGACGAGTCATTTCTGCATTGTGGATGCTGATCGAAACACCGTGTCGATGACCACAACCGTGAATTTCCCTTTTGGTGCCAAGGTTTTATCACCTGCCACCGGTATTGTACTAAACAATGAGATGGATGATTTCTCGGTACCTTCGGAAATCACTCCCGATGAGCTTCCTCCCGCGCCTACAAATTTCATAGAACCAAAAAAAAGACCATTATCTTCCATGACACCTCTCGTAGTCACCAAGGTTTACCATCAATAATTATCTATTTTTCGTGTCATATAACTCCATATATGCATACTATGAGATCTAACAACGGTCCATGACAATCGACGACTTTTTTCTTATACTAGGATGGTAAGTTGGTGGCAGTACTTGGAGGATCTGGCGGAATGCGTATAATTCCGGCGGTGCTTCAAGTGTTCCTTAATTACTTTGTGTTGAATATGAAACCTTTACAAGCGGTAGAGAGTGCAAGAGTTTACCATAGGGTATGCATATTTCAAAAACTATTTGATTATGTTACAAAAATTCAAAATAAAAAAAATTAATACTCATTGCTTTTTGGTTGTTGTTGTTGTAAGTTGATACCAAATGTTGTTGAATATGAGGACTTCACGGTGATCAATGGTGATCGCATAGGGGTTCCAGAAGATACCAAGAAGTTTTTAGCAGAGAGGGGACATGATCTCAAGGCGCTATCACTATTAGATGGAGCTATTGTCCAACTTATTGTTCAAAGTTTCAAGAAAGAAGAAGATGAATATGGGAAGAAATCTAAACCTTTCAAGGGCTTACTTACCGCAGTTAGTGATCCTCGAAAAGATGGGAAGCCAGCTGCAGTTTGATTGAAGGAAAACTTTGCCCTATTACGATCTCCTCATTCTCTCATGTAAACTTCAAAAAAAATTGGTGGGATAAATACATTATGAACTTTAACAGATTTTGATTCTTTACATACTTTTTGCTACTTTTTTTACATGTTTAGTTGGAAGCAGCTGAGATTACGTAAAATGACTCGATAAAAGAAAAAGGAAATGACAGATCAAAAGCGAGGACGAAGTTGCAACATAGCATCCATCTCTTGCTTGAACTTAACCATTGCATCTCTCGGTAATGTCATTACCACTCTAACTCCACCTTCCATTTCTGGATCGAACTTGGATGGTCCCAAGATCATCACCATATTTCTGGCGCTTTCTTGAAACGTCAGAAACCTCATATTCACAGGATCATTCCAACCAAAATCCATCGAGCCAAACAACCTGATATTTCTTACATCGGTCATAACCAATAAGCCATCGACTACCGGGTCGGATTTTGCATCCTCCTTAATCATCCTCTCTATGTTTATTATCTCCTCCTCGATGTACCTCTTGTCATAAGCTTTTTTCTTGGCTCCCTTCACGATTTTCACAATGTCAGAGATTGATGATTCATGGAGCTCTCTGGCGGTTAACTCGATATACACGTCTACGACTGAGTTGCCGTAGTAACCCTCCGACAATGGCGGATCAAGAACATGTCCGATTCCCACAACTATGCAAAGGACACTGATCTTGTCAAGATCTAGGTTTAGGGCTCGAGATCTTGATTTCCATATGCACGAACTAAGAATTTCATAAGTAGTGAAAGTTTCCTTGGGCATTTCACAGTCCTTAACCAAAGTGTCTTTAAGCATTTTTATATTGTTATCCTTAATGCTTATTATCTCTGTAACCTGTGGACCGTATATATATGTACACAATTGAGAGTTTTTGTTAAGTGATCATGTCTATTGAATAGAAAAAACCAAAAATATATCTATTTATTTTTGGGAACATATCAGTGCTATTTTCTTAAAACAAAACAGGAAAATTTGTAGTTTAGAAAAGTTCTCTCCCTTTTAGTATTTTTTTTCTAAACTTAAAAAAAAATTTGGATAACAAAAAACAAAGTGAAGTGAAGTGAAGTCGTTTAAAGATAACATCAAATAATTTATTTTAAAGATAAAGATCAAATATGTAGACATACCCAAACGCTACTTGACATATATGGTGAAGTGGCCAAAAGACTTGCTCTAGAACCGACACCGCAGGGAAGTTTGGCCGGTTCATTGTCTATTTTCCTGACTAGCCGCTCTCGCTGCCATACCGGCAGTACCGATGGCTCACTCTTTCCTCCGGCCAACTCCGTTAGAGAATGAACGAACCTAGCCACACCTAAACCATCGCACAACGCGTGTAACAATGATAAACCAATGATGAATCCACCGCAAGGAAACTTGGTTACCTTCAAAATTTAAAAGACAGGTATATGATATATGACATGAAATTATGTCTAATTAGTTTATAATTTGATAGATGACATGAATATATAATAAAATTGATGTTACTAGAAAACTGAAAAAAACATTGGAACAGTCTAGTCCCTTGTAACATATGGATTAGTTCGCTTTACCCATTACCACCATTCAAAGCTTGTATAACATATTTTATAAACGAAAGGATACCTGCATAGCTAGAGGGTGATAACCGATCTCATTTTCGTAGTTAAACTCGATCTCTGGCACAAGCGGCAACGCAACTTCATCAACAAAGTTTTCTATAAAGTTTAGAGAGGGGAGATCAGGAGCTGCGGTAGCGACCGCAAAAGGGACTCCATCTCTATTACAAACCAGCTGAAACTTTCGATTACTTTTTCGTCTCACTAGCCTGCCTGAAAATGGATAATAGTACACAAGAAGTTCGGACAAAGCCTTCCTAAGCAAAGAGACCGGATCGTTTTGGTTTTTTTCATTTGCCTCAAAAACGTAAATTACTGCGTGCCTAACTTCGTTAAGAGGATTGTTGTCCAAACTAGAAAGCGAGAGAGTTCCAGAAGGAGTGTGTTTTGAGGGTCTAACGAGCTCAAATGATTGCTTCTTGAGCAATAGAGGAAGGCTCGGGTTGGTTTGGTTTGTCATCTTACAAAAAAATTATGAATATGTGAATATGTGATATAAGGCTGCCGTCTCCACCTCTTAATGTTGTTTATATAGTGAAGTGTTAATGTGTTATTACACGTTGATAACTTGATATCCATGTTTTAAAGAAAAAGAAAAAAAAAAAGAGTTTTCTTTTTGTTTTTTGTGGGTAGCCTCCATCAGAATAAAAGGTAGCATGCACGCATGGAGGAGTAGACACATTTTAATTTCGCATGGCTTATGAAAGGGAACCGCTTCATGAGCCCAACACATAAGCTATATGTGATAAGAACTGTGTACACTTACACTGCAGACAGATTTCAGAATATAAACTAACGACAAAAGAAAACTCTTTTCATCTTTCAGTTTTCTTTATATTTACATCCATGCCATCCTATTGTTTTCAAATCAGATAAAAGGGGCTCTATTGTCACGCCCAAAATTGGAATGAAAGATTAAAGTTACCGGTTCAAGTTTCTTCTTCTGCTTCCACAGAGGATAAGAAAGTTTCATTCTTTTCTGATTCCCATTCTAGAGATTCATCCTGATTCAAAATGTTCCATTTCAGATATGACATGGTTCAAGTAACTTTTCATATCCTATAATCAAAAATCTTTAGGAGGATATCATTTTACCTCGTTAGAAGAAAAATCAGATTCGTCGACTCTCAAATACAAGTTTTCTTCCTCCTCTCCATCACTTTTCTTGCGGGTTTCCATATCCTCGTCCTGGATCAATTTTCATGATAGTTTGCTTACTGAGAAGGGACTGAAGTAGAGATTGATGATACATTGTAAAAAGCAATGAAAAATTTAATCAAACCTGTCCTGTCTTCAACAGCTCAATCCGTTCCTCTAGGTCTGCAACATGATACTTCAGTGCCTGTCAGATACAAAGAGACCAATACTGATCAGAACACAAAACCTTCAACACAAGTTACATGTAAAAAATATTATCATCATTACTTCTCTTCTTTGTAGCTCAATGGATCGAGCAAAAGCCTTTTTCCTCGTCAATAAGTTTGAAGGCCTAAGCCGAAATGGCATCTGATAATTCTTTCCGCGATACAGTATGATCGCATAGCCTTTCATGGTTTTATCAACGGATACTAATACTCCTCCACTCTCAGCCTCCAAAGAGATAGCGATATGTTTGACTTGCGGAAGAGATTTGCCTCTAACTATCACTTTTACAAGCTCCCGATGTTTCCAGTGTAGATGCATGTTCTCTATGGTACCAGCATACACTTCTCTTCTTCCTGTAAAACGTTTTACGAACAGGAAAATCAAATTCTTGTTACAGATAGTTTTGGCTTTCAACGTGACACATGAGTGAGAACAGTCTTTGTGCTTACCTAAGAGAAGAAACGGATCCATACTCAAACCTATTTTGCGGTAAAGAAGTCTCTCTTCTTCTGTGATTATTTCTGAATCAGTTGGGAGATCCGATGGGTCAAGATCCATCTGCACTTTAGCTAAAGCTCTCTCAGCTCTTCTCAACTTTTGCTTCCCCTGGAACAAAAGAGAGATCATCAAATTTAAGGCAGAGCAAACGTGTGCAATCAGATACCCAAAAGAAGAACAAATGGGTGATACTCACATAAAGAAGCCTTAGCTCGAGATCTCTAATTAATGCAGATCTTTTTATGGAAACTGATTCTCTCTTTAACTCCTCAATATCAACGCTGCTTGCATCTGGTGCCCACCGAGAACTTGCAGCTATAGTCTCAGCAAGCGTTCCAGCGAGTAATTTGGTTTTAGACAATTTGCCTTGTGATGTGAGTGTGACTCTGGTTGAAGCCATTTCCCGGGCTTGATCCTCCTTGGTTTGAAGAACTTCCGTTATCTCCTTTTGCCTCTCGGTCAATGCTGCTGCAACTGCAGGGGGCATGAAGTCATTGCCTCTGTAGAAGACAATATACTCTTTGTTTCTTGAAACAAGTACACCGCGGGTAAGTCTCTTCAAGAATGAATGAGAAAAAAACCAGTGAGCACGCGGAACAATGTTGGTGTGTATGCGTATATATATGTAGAGGTATTCATCAAACCTTAAGTTCTTCCGCCATTCTCTCATTCCGTGTGTTTTCCACACCGCGTTTGATTGCTATTTTTGCGATCGTGCTTTTTGCCCATAGCTTTACCATTGCCTTAGCCAAACCTTGTAACTCTCTGCTCCTCCCTAAACAAGAAAAATAAAGAAACAGTCACTCAGGAAAACATATATTACTACTAAAAGAAAGTAAGATTATATGATTCCATGCATACCCAGAGCAAAATGTGGAGGGCTTGTCCTAGCCAGTCGGCGCATTTCTGTCATTTCCGAGTTAGACAAACAAGGTTTTACTCCTTGGGGAAGAATCCTAAACGGACACCTATATCCTTCAACGTATGGAGGAAGCAAGTCTGCATCAACAGGTAACGGATCACACCCTGTCCAATCATGAAACCTTGGACCAAGCTCGTCCAACAAATCATTCAGTTCACATAGCTCGGATAACTGTTCTTTAGGTAAATTCTTCGGGTAATTTGCACCCTCTGGTATGTAACTCCTTGCCTCTACACTTTGACGGATCTCAGGGCTTGTATCGAGATTGTTCTGTTTAATAAATGATTGAACACACTTGAGCTTGTAACTTATTCCTCGGTATAGCACAACCGAGCTTCCTGACCTCCATATCACTAATCCCCCAGTTTTCTTCTGTTAAACACCACAAACAACAAAAATACCAAACGCATTATTCAGAATTCAACTGGAAGAACAACAGATCATTCCTTTTTACGAAAGATTCGAATCTAACCTCCAAAACTTCATGAGTTCTCTTCATATTAAGAGAATAAGGCTCACTAAATTTCAACTTCACAACTTCATCAACCTCCCATTTCTCATGAATAGCTTCAACCAACGCCTGTGTAATTCCTGCAGAACCTACTTTTACTCTCTCAACCATTCTCAAAGCTACAGTCCTCAGCCTTATCAACTCATGTTCTGGTACAATCCTCTCAGCTTCTACCGTATTACTCTTCCTTGCTCTCCATATTCCCTTATCTTTCCCTGAATCTATCATCCCTCTTTCACCATCATCTAAATCTGATTCTACAGTTCTATTGCTAGAATCGTTACCCCTTCTATATCTATCTACAGTCAAAACATCATCAAAACTCGAACTTTGACTTCCTTGCTCAGAGCTAGTCGTAAAGCTAACTCCTTTAGACCCACCATTGTTAACCCATGGAGCAGACATGTATCCGTTTGGCCTTGGGAAACTCGCTGAATAGAGTCGATTGGAATCGGTTCTCTTACCAGATAAACCATACCCAGAAGAAAGATTCGAACTTGATTCGTCTTCTTCCTCATCTTTATCTTCTTCTTCTTCTTCTTCATGATGTTGAATTGGCTCTTCTCGCTTCTGCCATGGCAATCTTTCGATTTTAGGGCTGATTCGTGAAGACCATTTATCGCTAATTTCTTCGAAAAAACCCGGTTTAGGTTTTCTCTTCGTCTTCTTCCTCTGGTGAGTGTCTACATCAATGGTGGCTCTGATGATAACACTCAATTCTCGGGTGTTATACCGAACTGTGTGATTGAAGCTACGAAATCTGAGTCTACGAATTAGAAATTTAGAATTTACAGAGGTATCTAGAGGTTGAAGACGACGGAATTGAGGAGACGAAGATGCGGATGAGGAGATAGTGTGAAGATTCAGTGGGAATTGACACAGCGCCATGGATGAAATTTTGGCTAAGGAAGAGAGTTTTTGTACGAATCTTAATACGACAACGTTTAGTGAGAGTTCATTGAACACTCCGTTTTTTATTTAGCAGTACAACATGCATGCCGTTTCGTTTTTATGACAGAAAAAAAAAAAAAAACAGTTGTTCTTAGTAAAATATGTTCTAATTTACTTTCAAAATTTATAATTTTTTCTTACATGTTTTAAACTTTTAACTACTGTCCCTTGTAACTGATTTAGTAATATTCAACCATGTAATTAAGTTATTAATAAAATAAAATATTCCAGTCTTAATTTAATTCAGAGAGGCTTTTTTCTTTGTTTTTGACTAGCAATATTTCATACGACAACGAAAAATATTAAAGACATGGACATAAAAAATAACCCAAAATGACTAAGCTATTTTACGAATCGCAGAGGATGAGGCAAAGGCATGGGCTCTCGCCCAAGTCGACGATATGGATCTCACATCGAATGCTCATGATGTGGTTCCACCAGGTAGAAACGGGGTTTTGAGTGTTGCTAGGTCTTTATCGAGTTATATGTGTTTTGTTGATGGCTCTTGGAAAGCAACAGATCGCTATGCGGGTCGCGGATGGTACTGTATATCACCCGGAGGAGATACCACCACTATGGGTGCTGCTAACCTGCGTCGGAGTCTATCCCCTCTTCATGCTGAGATCGAGGCCCTTATTTGGGCTATGCGCTGTATGATTGGGGCGGATAATCAATCTGTTGTATTTCTCACCGACTGCTCTGACTTAGTGAAGATGGTGTCTTCACCTGCTGAGTGGCCAGCTTTTACGCCTTATTTGGAGGACATACAGGCGGATAAAGAGGAGTTTGATTCGTTTGCATTGGTCTATGTACCCCGCTCTCAGAATGGTAAAGCGGATAATCTAGCTCGACGAGTTCGTTCAGTCCCGCATTTAGTTACCTATGTAAACAATATTCCTTCGTTTTGGCTCGTTTGAGCCACTCTTGTAAACTGTTGCCAAAAAAAAAAAAAAAAAAAAAAAGAACTTACTTGTCCCTTGGCTGTGCATGTTAAAGACATGTTCTAAAGTTACATAATAAGATACATGTAACAAGTTAATTAAAGATGTCTTGTCCCGGAGACAATAGTCTTTTGGGATCAAACATAATTTTCCTCCTCAAGAAATCATACCACTTTGGTCCAAAATGCTTAATCCAATCTTCTTTTCTTGTATAATGCATCAAATACTCTTTAATCTTAATTCCCGAGTTTTCACAAAACTGAATTATCTTGTCGTTGAGGTTTTCGAGTTCTTGCCAATTTTGAGATCCACCAGCTGACTGCAGTAATCCGATCACATAAAAAACGTCTTCGTCCGGTGACATCGTTGACATGCGGTTGTTCCATCTATATATTACCAACACAAAAATCATGTTAATTATACGTTAACGTGACACATAACTTTAATTTCTTTTGTTATATGACATCGAATATTCAAACAAAAATATACAGAATTAAAGTGAATATTTACTTGTTTCGGTTTGTGGGATAGAAGAGAGTAACACCAGCAGTTGCGGTTTGGTTGAGAAGAAGGCCACTGATAACACCATCATGAAAATCTTGAATTCGAGATTTCGGGACAAAAATATTTAACCATGGATGAGGAACTTCCCATAGCCCTAAAGATCTGAGTTTCTCTTCTTCGGTTCGGACACGGTTCAAGAAATCGAAATAAGGAACATCTTGTATGAACATGAAACCGGGAGCAAAACCTAGAGTTCTAGATAACGTGTCCATCACCTACAAACAAAGATATGAGCTAGATAATTAGCATGATGATGATATGGTTATCGTGATTCGTAGATTTGTATGAGTCGGCGGTTAAAGCGTATGTATATAGTTAATGATTTATATCTAGTATTATATTTATTGTGCTTCATAGGATAAATTAGTGATGATGGTGATGATTATATACTGATTATGCGAGGATAATCATCATGAAGAGATTTGTATGTATGCGATATGTGTATGATAGTGTGATCTATATATATTACCAGGTCAATGATGGGAAGGGTCGTGCTATCATAATACTTGGCTACTTCGAGAACATAGATGATACGGTGGTCATTGACAAGAGATGCAACTCTTGTTTGATCGGAGAGTGGGAAAAAAGAGGTGTCTACGATGCCGTTGGACATCATCAGTTGACCTTCCAAAAAGTCAACTCCAAGATCATTGGTCATTGATATTAAACGCTCTTGGTCCCTTTTAAAAGCCGAGAAGTCACTGTAGAGTATGCGAGACCATTTCACCTGCATTATATTGTATATCAATTTTGTATCTTTAAATTAATCCATTCGTACCTTCGTTAGATTGTATGGTCTAATTTTTTATAAGGAAATAACAGAATCATCATATGTAGAACAAAACTTTTACTTTTAAGTCTTATGTAAAAGTTTTTTAACTATACATATAAGACATACGTGTATATAAAATAAAAAATTATATTAACATCAACAAGATTTGTAAGCATAAGACAATATTTACACTCGAGAGCAAATCCTAGGATTGATTACGGAGAATCTAATAAAACGTAAGCAATATCAGAGCTTGATTTCAAAACAATTGTATAGATTTTTCTTCAAATAATTCAGCATATTGACTTCAAGATACGTTCCACCCAAATCAAATCAATTTGAGAATTACGACCACTACCTTAATTTTAAATTGATTACATTATAGAATGATGATACGTACCCTTGTGGGTGCATGACCCAAAGCAATTCTGGCCCTTGTAATAATACCAAATTGACCCAAACCTCCTAAAACTCCATAGAACAATTCGGGGTTTAACTTTGGAGAGCAAGTCATCATTTCGCCTTTTCCTGAAATTAAAGTATATATTATGAACAAATAGACAAACTACAAATATTAATTTTATCACAAATTAGCAATAATTACTATTGAAGGATCTCTCTTCGTGACCAAAAAAATGTTTTTTAAAAATATTGCGTTTATACTGATTATGGCGTGTGAGTTATCCTCAAGAATCAAATTTGTTTTATTTTACTCGAAATTATATTATAGTCAGTAGTCACTACACATGCATATAATACTAAGTCGCTGATCTTACTACAGTAGTCGCTTGCAGACAAAAAAGCTTAGCATCTAGAAGGCCATAGATACTGTTTCATTCCTTAACCATTCTTATATCAACGAAAAATATAAAATTGTAAATAGATTAGTGAAGTTTGGTTTATACGTACCGGTAATAACGTCCAGCTCATGAACGTTACTAATCTGAGGGCCGTGTCTAAACGTCTGACCACCGATTCCAGCGTTGGACAATGTCCCGCCAACGCTGAGATACAAATAATCCGTCCAAGTAACCGGAGAGACGCCTCTCTCCACCGCCGCTTTCAGAACATCCACCCACATCGTCCCGGCAGCCACGTCAGCGTAAGTCCCGTCTGCTGAGATAACAACAGCCGCTGGTTTAGCCGCCATGGCTAGACACGTCATGTTGACGACGATGCCGCCAGGTGCGGAGGCTTGGCCACGAAGGGAGTGGCCTTGTCCCCGAGCAGCCACTTTGAAAGTAGGCTCGGGGATGGTTGAGACACCGTTGTAAGAGAATCCTCCGTTGGCGAAACCGAGGAGACGGGCCACCTCGGTGGGTGAGGAAGGGCAGAGGACGGCGCCGGGACTTTCGTCGGTTACGTTACCAAAGTCATGAGAAGCGGCGGAGATGGAGAAGGGATCGGTTAGGACGGTGAGGTTGAGTGTTATGGGTAGGAAGACATCAATGCCCTCCTCTGACTTGGTTAAGGGTGGGGTTAAACTTATAAAAAGTGTTATTAGGGTGATGATGCTTAAACCGAGATTCGTAGTCATTCTCTAATTAATGAGTTAGGTGAATGGGAAAACGAGACGAAGGATGAGATGATATTACTATTAGCGTCTTGTTGATTATGGGATTAGTATAGAGATCAATTAGGAAGTATGAGATGTATATAGAACCACACAGAGAGACCATATATATACGATAGTGTCCACGTGAAAATCTTTGCGTGTTTTTATTGATGTTGATATTTATACAAGTCTTGTTGACGCCAAAAAATTAAGATATACAAGTTGTTCGTCCAAAATCTAAATCAATACCATATTATATATATATATATATATAAATGTGTGTGTTTTTAAAAATATAAATATTTGACTACATTGACTTCAAAATATTTATAGTATGAAAATTATTTCACCAATCCTATTATAGTTTTCTCAGTCCAATATAGGAGATCGAAATATATAAGTGTGACATGAAATTTCAAAAAACTTTAAGTCATATGATAGCGTTTTTACAACATCCACACAAAGAAAAAACGGAATCTCGGTTTAACCGCAAGGACTATGCATGGCGTTCACCCATGGCTTCTAGCTCTTTGCATAGCGTACTAATTCTATGGCTTTTTAAATAACAGCTCTCGTTTTGTACTTCAAACGAATGTATCTTATTCAAGTGTGCATGAAGTTATTAGTAATAAAAGTTTGATTTAATCGTAGACAAAATATACATCCAAGTAAGACATCCAAACAGTAATTTTAATATTCTATAAGCAATTATGTTTACTTATGTAAAATATATTTTGTACAAAATCCATTACAATTATACACTATATTCAAGCATTAGTTTGTACCGCTTATTTTATGTTATATTTGTCTTTGGAGCTGTTGAAAAACTAAGTCTAGTGTACTAGATAGTAATATTCGATCATTCGATGAATGCTTAAAGTGTGCAATAATGAAGTTGATATTTAGAAAATTAAGTCTTTGCTGTTAAGAAAATACTGTAGTACACATAATTAACAGGTTTGAAATGTTATATATAGGTTGAGATATATAAATACAAAAATATATGTAGATTTGAGTGTAGTTGAGGTAGTTCCGTTTTGACTTTACAAAGATGTGATTATTTATTAAGATCACATAACGTAAATTTGAGATTTGTGGAAACCGACCAAACTCCGAGTCTGTGGGCCGGTTTATAAAATAACACATTTTTTCACCCCAGTAGTGTTCCGTTCGCAGCTAAATATTTTTTTAAAAAGTTCGTCCAATTATGAAAGTTGAAACTTTCCCATAACAATAACACTACTAATACAATAATAGTAAATATAATATGCGAACTCTACAACAGAACCAGTTCTTATTCAACTACTGAGAGTACTTCAGGAACCTTCCTTGCATCATACATAGTTTCCTTCTTTTCAGAGATAGTTCATCCTTTCTACGTCTTCGATCCCAATTTATTGCTTCACTTAAGTTACCTGTCTTGCTTCATCTCAGTTCTTTTCATTTTCCAAGTATCTCAAATGTTTTTCCATTTGGGGTTGAAAAAAAAACAAAAAGCGACCTCGTATGATATATAACACAACCAAATTATTTGTAATATAGCATGTAGTAGTAGCGTACATGTCCCTAACTTCATATTGAGCTGTGCTTTCTATTTGTGGAACATGTATCGGTAAAATAAAATTGATTAATATGTACTACATTCGAATAAATCAAGAAAACACTTATGCTTCCGTATTAGATTCGTTTAAGTTAACAGGCTGAGCGTTTGAAAACTACATACTAAAATATTATTTATGGATCATACATTCATATACCCTTTCATCGTTTTATATTTTTTTTCCATTTTCCTTTGGTTGCGTCGTTTTGTATTGCCTTTTCTCCTATTAAATTGCATGTTTTATAATCAACAGGACCGGCGCAGAATTGTAAACACATACGCAAGTTTTAGTAGCGTGAGAAAGCAAAAGGCTAATTTCACCTCGAACTTCACTTTTTCTTGTCTCTTCATTTCGTCTTCACAAAGTATCACATGCCAAGTAAGATGAACACTTATAATTATATATTTGTTATGGATTATTTAATCACAAACTCTATCCATTATTGAGTTGTCGTTGGTAAATTGAAACTCAATGTATTATAATTAAATCGACTTTTTTATTTTCCAACTCACTTTGCTATCTATGTTAGAGAGTGAAGTACACGAATGATATCACCGACTCACACCGTCCCGTGATTACATGACGCTCTACAAAGAAAACTGTTTTGTAACTCTGTCACCCGGAGTATTCATTAATTTAAATCAATGTTAAATATAAATACACTTTTAGTCGATATATATATTATATGTAGTTTTGATACCACACAATAGTCGTGTGTAAAAACAATTATCGAAGTGGTGAGTTTATGTGTTAAGCGACAACGTTCTAGCTAGCATCATATATATAAAGATGAAAAGCATTTATATGTTATTGTAGTAGTTTTCAAACCACAATAGTCGTTTTGGATAGTCGCATCGGACAAGCATACTAAAACGTTGATTAGATTTCAAAGTGAATCTACTAAAGTTTTTTTTCTTCTCCCACCAAATCTTTTTCACACACAACAGACAGAATTATTTTGTTCGACCCATGTGCTAAAATATCTGCAAATAGCTAGCAAACGAGTAAAATCTGTACCTGCTAAGCCATTTGATCGAGTCTCTAGCTAGACGATTAAAACGCTTACGTCCAATTCCAAAGACATTAACATATGTGATATGTGGTAGCAAACTAATTACGAATTTATGTCCCACCCACCTGTGAAAATACTCGGCAGCCGGTTTTTCGTCATTTAGTATCGCAACTCGCAGACATTTCTTTGACAGAAGTTTTTGTTTGTAAATGGTCAACAAATAAAACCCATTACAGTAGAATCTCTATAAATTAATACTCGTTAAATTAATAAATTCTATAAATTAATAAATTTCTCTAATCCTAAGTTGGGACTAGTGTAATTTTGGACACTATTCGATAATATAATAAAATAATATTTTTTTTGAAAATCTTTGTAAATATATGATCCCATCAATAATATAAATTAATAATTATACAAAATTATCTAAATATATGTATATATATACACATTAATTTTTATTATTAGTTTTTATTAGAGTTCATTTTTAATATTTTTACTATATAAAAATCTTTAAGTGTTATCTTTATAACATGATAATAGTTATTTTTCTTGTAATTGATTTTATAAAAATATTAGTTATAACGATTATTTTTTTAAAAAAATTCTTTTTTACCAAATTAAGAAAGTCTCATTAATTTATCGATAAATTAAAACCTCTATAAATTAATAGATTTTCATGGTCCCGACATTATTAATTTATAGAGGTTTTACTGTACCAAACTTTTCTAAGAGGGTGTATTCAAACCATGATTTTGAAGAATTTGATGGGATTTAGGAAATTTAGAATTTTGATGGATTTTAGGGAAGTTCATATGATTTTCTGTAAAATTCTTTCAAATCCCATCTAAAACAATGAGATTTGGATTTTTGTAAACTAAACAAATCTTCCGGAATCCTCCAGAATCCTAAAAATTATTAAAATCCTAATCCACAAAACTGTTTTGAGTAACAGTGGATTTTAGAGTAGATTTTTAAATCATCTATTCAATAACAAGAGATTTTAATGGATTTTTAAGTAGATTTTTAAATCATCAGTTCAATAACTGTGGATTTTAATAGACTTTTTAAAATCCATGATTGAATAACATAGAATTTGTAAATTTCACACAAATCACTTAAAATGTCAAATTGAATACATCACTTTTCCACGAAAACAAAAACAAAATTTATGGCATTGTTGACCAATACAAAAAATGATCTCGTAGTAATACAAAAATGAAAAATCTAAGTATATAGTAATGTTTTATTATGTAGTAATATATTCGTGTTAAATGATAAATAAACATAAAAAATAAAGATATGAACCTTTACCAAGTCGAATTAGGCCTGTTAAATCGAAACACTAACTGGCCCATTAAGTTTCCTTATTTGTGTAAACCGGTTAAGTCGAAACCGGGAGCGACTCATGTGTTAGTGAAGCGAGATCAGTCAAAATAAGAAAAAGGCTTATTTTTCATTGTTCCTCAGATCGAAGCGAAGGAGAAGAAGAAGAAGAGCTTAGCAAAAATGGTAAATCTAGATCCGTTCCTGTGTTTTCAATCGCAGCTAATTTGATCTCTTTGTTTACTGCTTTATGATTACTGATTGTTTGGTTTGTTTATGCTTTTTTTTTTCCGGTGAGAAGGCGGCGAAACCAATTGCGAGTCCGATTCCGGTGGCGCTGTATCCGACTTTGTCCGTGTTGACTTTGACGATTGGCCTCGTCATTACTGCTATCTTCTTCATGTAAGCTTACACTCGATCTGATCTCTAGATCTTCGAAATTGCCTTTCCTTATTCCCAATTTTGATTTGCATGATTGGTAGATTAGTGAAACAGTTCCTGATTGATTCGATATGCCCTTTGATTCATCTTGATTTTACCAGAGTTCTATTAGTCATTGGGTTCTCTTTTTGTGTGGTAGTCATGACTAGGTTATGAATTATGAATCATCAAAGGCTCTACTCTTGTTTCTTCACTGTATTTGAAGCTTGACCAACATTATTACTGCTTGTATATGGTTTCTGCTCACAATGCATTCACGGTTGCTAGTTTTTGGGTTGGCTTTTTAAGCTATAAGTTCATCATTCTCATGTTCTCTTTGTTAGATTTGGTTTATCCCTCTTAAATACTAGAGCTTGTGGTTTTAATGGTTATCATCTAATTAGCTTTAGGAAATGTGTGAGGTCTACGTGCTATATCATGGTTTATAAAGACTCCCAATATATCACTGAGTAAAGATGATAGTCTATGGAATCATTACTTTATAGATTCACTGAATTTTAACGAAATGACTGATCATAGATTTGAAAGTTAGATTTGAGTAATTCTCACTAAGCAAGGAGCTTCAACTTTCCAAAGGATGGCAAGTTCGAGGAGATATGATTCGATTTTTTTTTATATAAGTAATGTGTCGTCTGGGTTACGAGCAAGTTGCGTTACCTGTCTTGAGTCAAAAACTTTAAGATAGACTGGAACCATTCGTATTAGGTTATCTTCAGTCCAATCATATCAGAAACTTCTGTTATTTGCTGCAGTCCCACAAGGATTGATCAAAGTGTTGTTTTAACTTACTCCGTCATAACATTTGTGTTGCAGCTACGAAACTACCTCATCCAGGAAAAACCGAAGCCTCGGAAAGGAGCTCGCTACTTCAGCAGTTGCATCTGTCTTCTTGGTATGGGCTTCTCTTCTTCTCCATCATCCTCTTTTCTTTTAATATCTGTCTTACATAAACCTAATGTTGGGTTTGAAATCTGTTTCTCTGTTCATTTGCAGGGCTTTGGATCGTTGTTTTTGCTACTTGCTAGTGGTGTTTATGTCTAATCCTTCTTCCTCAGTACTATTCCCAACTAGTTCAAAGACAAAAACAAATTACAGATTTATCTTTGTTCATGTGAAATCAGAGTTATGAATGTTGTTAGACTTTGAGAAGTAGTCTTAAAAACATCGAGTTGCAAACTTGCAATTAATTATCTTGTGCTTTTGAGTGCTAATATCGAGTTTGGATTTGGCCGCTATTAGAACAGCGTATGCGTCGTTAAGTTAATTAATTAGTATATTCCTACCAATCCGAACAAGCTTTGTAATGGGAAGATACTGATTTTACCCATAATCAAAACTTTGTAACACAACTTTTATCTTATGATGGTAAGAGAATAGTCAAACAACAACAATTTATTTTTGAGGGAATTCTTATTATTCGCGGGGTTTAAGGATTTGCATATTTGGTATTTCCCGGGACGAAGTTTAGTCCACGTGGCATAAAATATAATATTAAAAAAAAAACAAAGGGGAACAGAGAAAAAGGAGAAAGAAGGGACATGGAGAGGGAAGAAGCTGCTGCGACTGTTCAAGCCACCAGGCCGAGAAGAGTATCCAGGACTCCGGTGACGGCCATTGTGCCGAAGAGGAGAGTTCGTAAACCCAAGAAAAATGAAGAGTCTCAGTCACCGTTTTCTCAACAGCAGAATCACAAGGCCACTGTTGAGGACAAGTTTTCTCAGTGGAAGGCTCTTGTTCCCATTCTCTATGATTCGTTCGCTAACCATGCCCTCGTCTGGCCCTCTCTCTCTTGCAGGTCTGTGCTTTTTCTTGTTTTGGCTTTTTTTTTTTTCTGTTCTAGGGTTTTCGATCTTTTTGTTTTGGAAAAGTTATTTCCTTTTCAGGAAATAAAAATTCAAGCTTTGTGCTTTTGGTAAGGCGATTTAGTGAGATTCCCACTTTTACTAGTGAAATGCTGATAGATTTGGATTTTTTCTTAGCAGTTTTCTGGAATTTGTGAGATTTGGACAGTTGATGAGTTAGGGTTTATATAGTTGATGAGTTAGCTCGGCCTCCATGCTTTTATATGTTTCTTTCTCTTATAGTTTGATCTGTTATAACTTATAACTCATTAGCTGTATGATGTTTCCATTTTGAACCTCTGGAACTTGTTTTGATAGGAGAATGATCAAGTGGTTGGTAACAACAGTTGGCCAATTCGGTTTTTGTGTTCTGTTTTGTTACATTTTGGTTTCAGATGTTTACCTGTGCTAAGATTTACTGAAGTATTTAGTTTTTGCGTAAAGAGGTTCCGTTTCGTTGTAACTGGTATTTGATTTGAGCAGATGGGGTCCAGAGCTTCAGCAAGCAGCTTCGAAGACTCAACGTCTCTATCTCTCGGAACAAGTGGGTTTGCGCTTTTTCTTTTAGTTTATACATTTTTTCTTGAGGAAAATGATAATCAAAGTTTGTCTATTGCTACTTATATTACCTTTGTTTCTTGGTTCTGTCATTAGACTAACGGCAGTGTGCCTAATACTTTGGTCATAGCCAATTGCGAAGCTGTTAATAGACAGGTAATTAGTTTTCTTTTCTACCAAAGCTTGTGCTTTTGTTCTTTTGTTACTCTCTGTGATGATGAAATTATTGAAATGCCGTTTCTTTATATGCTTTCAGCTTAATGAAGCGGCTCACTCTCCATTGGTGAAGAAGTACAAGACCATCATCCACCCTGGAGAGGTGTGAGTTCCACCCCTTTCAAGAGATATCCCTGTATTCTCATTTTTCTTTGTTAGATGGATTTACCGAATATGCATTTTGTTTAAGGACTTTGAGTACTGCAAAAAGACTTTTTTTAGTGTACCCGTCATTAATCGCAGGTCAACAGAATCAGGGAACTCCCGCAAAATAGCAAGATTGTAGCTACCCACACCGACAGTCCTGATGTAAGCTCTGCTTTCTAGGGTCATCAGCCTGATAAAAAAATTTCCTTTCTTTATTCAGTATCTTTGTTTGAACGTAGTTCTAGTTTCTGTCATGCAAGTATGATATATCGGTTTTCAGGTTCTCATTTGGGACACTGAGACTCAACCAGACCGGTATGCTGTGTTTGGAGCTCCACATTCTTGTCCAGATTTGGTATGCTTTTATGAGAATTTTTTTTGTGTTGTCCCACCGTGTTAAACCACATGCTTGTGCTATCTTTTTTTTTTTGCATCATCTGAACATTTTTTATTTTCAGTTACTAACTGGGCATCAGGATAATGCTGAATATGCTCTTGCAATGTGCTCAACCGAACCTTTTGTTCTCTCTGGAGGTTTGTACTGGTTCTATCTTTGTGTCATATCTTGGAGGTTTGCTGCAAGTTTGTATTGGTTCTATCTTTGTGTCATATTCTTCCGCGCAGGCAAGGACAAGTCCGTTGTTTTGTGGAATATCCAAGATCATATCACAATGGCTGGTACGGATTCCAAATCGCCTGGATCAAGCTTCAAACAGACTGGTAAAGGTGGTAATAAAACTGGTTGTCCTTCTGTTGGCCCTCGAGGCGTATATCATGGCCACGAGGATACAGTTGAAGATGTGGCATTCTGTCCATCTAGGTAACTTCTTGGGGCAGTCTCCTTGTTTTAGGCTCTAAGTTTATACGCAAATGCAGAATTTTTCTGATGAGAGAGAGAGAACAGACTTTTCTGATAGGCTCCACCATTGAGAGAACAGACATTTATTTTGGTGATTTTTTGTTTTGTCCTGCAGTGCACAGGAATTCTGCAGTGTTGGTGATGATTCTTGCCTAATGCTATGGGACGCAAGAACTAGCACAAACCCTGCCATGAAGGTACCTCTCTCTCTTTTTAGCCATATTGGAGTTCGTTGTTTGACCTTTCGTTTTTCAGTTTCCATCTGTTTATTTCCGTGTGCTGGCAGGTTGAGAAGGCACATGATGCGGATCTTCATTGTGTCGATTGGAATCCTCATGACAACAATTTGATCCTGACAGGGTATTGATTTTCCACACTTAACTACTTGTCCAAAAGTACAAAGATGCTACTGTTCTCTCACTCAACGTTTCTATACCATTTGTCCAGGTCAGCAGATAACACTGTCCGTGTGTTTGACCGCCGAAACCTGACCTCAAATGGAGTTGGTTCACCTGTCTACACATTTGAAGGCCACAAAGCTGCTGTTCTTTGTGTTCAGGTTTCAACAACATGCCCCCAGTTCTGTTTTTTTTTTTCTTTTTTTCCTTCATATTATTAGTCCTGTATATAAGAATACCTATCTCCAGACTCCAGTGACACTACTTTGTAATCAATACAGTGGTCTCCTGATAAATCATCTGTGTTTGGGAGTTCCGCAGAAGATGGTCTCTTGAACATTTGGGATTATGATAAGGTAAGTATAATTTTTCAGATCCACATTTAAAATTATTCACTTACTTTCAAGTTCATCATAGTCATATATATATATATATATATATATATATATATATATATATATATATATATATATCTATGTGTGTGCATCAGGTTGGTAAGAAGTCCGAGCGTGCACCCAAAAGTCCTGATGGGCTTTTCTTTCAGCATGCTGGTCACAGGTTCTCAAGACTCTATCCTAATTCTCTTGTTTGCTTTTTCCTTTTACTCTCTCCAGTTCTATAATCTCCTTGTATACATTTTCTTAGGGACAAAGTGGTCGAGTTCCACTGGAACGTATTGGACCCTTGGACTATTGTCAGTGTTTCTGATAACTGTGAGAGTAGCGGTGGAGGTGGAACATTGCAGGTACTTTTTAAATATCTTGCTGCATTTACTGGGAAACCTACCTATGATTAATTTTAAAGTTGAAAACTTTGTTATGATTTTTAATTATGCAGATATGGCGGTTGATCGACTTGATTTACAGAGCGGAAGAGGAAGTCCTAACAGAGCTAGAAAAGTTCAAGTCACATGTTTTCACATGTACCTCCAAGCCTTGAGGAAGTAATCCCATGTCTATTAGTAAGTTGCTGCGGGTTAGGTGCAGTTTTGCGGAAAATCGGTTTGCGTGTGTGACTTAGGCATTAGTTTTGTAGGAAAATTACTTGGTTACGTAGGCCAGTAATTCAAACTATTGGTAAATTTCAAACTTCAGTGATCTTTTAGGATTCTTGATTCTGTTTCTTCGGGTAAATGGTAGGCACCTAACTTGCTTGTATTTTTCAACCATTCTTGTGAATCCAAACTTGGTTAAGCATGACGAACTAAACCATCAGAATGAAATCCGTATCTTAACTACTTGACTTGACCCATGTTTTACTTAATTGTTCAGTTCTTCTTCCAACAACAAAAACAGATAGAGAATTGTGGTTCTTCACATCGATTTGGTTTCATTTCAAGAGAATCGTTTCTGCATAAACCAAGTTGAGCCGGACCAACTCACTAGTTCTAGTTTTACAGAGCTCTTATGCAATCTTAAGACCTGACATATATGCAAACTTGCTGACAATTGGACTTAAACTCTTGGGATTGTGGGGTGAGGAAGTTAGGTAGCGACATTTGAGGATATTTATTGCAAAATATCTTCTAGTAGATTCTCTCTTTCTCCTCCTCCCTTTCACCTCATTCTCTCTCTACTTTGAAAACATTTAGTACAGACTAACCCTTTCATGGGGTTTTGGCTTATCTGACATTAAGTACACTACTCTTTCATAGATATAAGACCATCAGATAGGGTGTCCATAGGTTTTGGTTGGATTCTCATTATTGATTCATTGTAGCTATAACCAAACAAAAACCTTTATTGTCGACACATACAAACACACATTATATACACAGATATACACACACACGTTTTGAGTTTTGTATCTGTACGTGAATATGCCAAACTATTTGTTTGGAAGAGAGGAGACAAATTTGTGGCTCAAGAAGTACTATATCTCCATTGTTCAAGGTTTAATCCTTTTTAAAATCCTAGCCATTAAACCTTTTTTTGTTTTGTCTGGTTCTCTAAGTGTCCCCTCGACAATTCGATATCCTATCGAAATTGTTGTAGTGATACTACACCATTAAACTGATCATTTGGTGTTTTGCACAAACTAACCTGGATGGATCATCATCTACCTCATTAAAAAAAAACATTGGCTCACGGCTCAACAAATTTCTACTTGAGAAAGATGTGTGTTTGGTGACTGGTGAACCAAGTTTAAGCCAAAAGCTTTGTCTCGAGTGCAAAACTTTTAGGTACTAATACACTTGTTACTGATCTATAAATGAATGCAATGCATCTATAGTTTTTGCATAGTAAATATAGGAGTATGAAACACGTGACCACCTCCAACTGTGTCATTTTCAAGCTTGGAAGATCAAGTAAAAGTCCTTGGGTCACGGGAAAATACCATGGTAGCTAGATTTTGGAGCTCAAGATTTTGACTATCCTTGTACCTACTTTTGTATATCAACACAAACAATCTGTATTACTATTATGCAAATATATAGGCAATTCATGTTAATATCATATCATGTTTTATATTATTATTTTTAATTAAAAAAAGTCGATTTTGTGTACATCAGAAGTACATATATAGAGAGATTTACAGTCACACACAACTTGAGTAAAAATAATAGTTTTATATGTATTTGTTATTGAACTCAAAGTTGATTCTTGGAGAGCCAGAGATTCTTCGGGATGTGCAAAGTGCAAACTCATCGCAACCGACAAAAGCCTCAGCAAGATTTTGTCTTTATGCTTCGTCGGATTAAAAATAATTCATATTTCGAGAATTAATAAATGTTGGGTCACAAAAATATATACTAATGTGGGTTTAACGTAGAAGGAATGCATATTGATTATTTCAATATTTCTATGAGTAAATTATAGTTATCAAATTTAGTCTTGATAGTAAATATATAGTTTTCTAGCTAGTAATGGGTCATTTTCTGATTTTTAATTAAGTAAACGATAGGGACGATATGATAGCTTACGGATCTGCACTACCTTTGATGAAGATCCATTTCGGTGTATAGTGCAAAAAGTTTGATATAATTAAGTTTAACTAAAGTAAAGATAAATCTACAATAATATCTCCATCTAAAGAAAAAGTTGCATACTATCGAATCCAAAAGAAACATATTCGTTTAAAGAACATTTTTCTTTATGAACATACTCGCTAAGGAATCAATTGTTCATGGTGTATTGGTGTTGTTATGATGATTGCCTACAAATTGTAAGGGTAGAAAAAGCAAAAGGAAATATCAAATATATAGTTGTCTTAAATAAAATAAATTATCGTGTCGATTGAATATCTTTATAAGTTACAACTTTTAAACAATAGTATTTGACCTACTTACAAGTTACAACCCAAGCATGTACAGTACTTCTAAGGAAAACAAAAATTAACCTTAAGAAGATAAAAACTCTCAAACGTAAAAGAGTTTTTAACCCCTTGATCTTTGGTAATCTCAAAATTCTAGGTTTGGTTTCTTTTATACACAATGTTACATTGCTATTTACAGTATCTGTTTATATAAGATATTAAATAGAAATCTGAGTAATTCGGATGAATGTGTCAATATATAGCTGCATGCATATACGTATGTGTAAACAAATAGGAGATATATATATAATTATAATTAATTTTGAGATGGATCTTAAGAGTGATGACACAATCATGGTTACGTTGATTAAAATAGGTATCCAATCAAAGGTGGATCAGTACCACTGACTCATAATTTGCATCTTCTGGCCCTACCTCTGTCATCTTCTTTCTTACATGTGATCTCTTCCTTTCCAAAATATTACCATTTTCTTTCTATTCGTTTCCTCACTCACTTTATATTTTTGTTTACTCTATAACTTTCTTATTCAGTATATAGTTTTTCTTTTGGGACTTAATACATTTCGATGTGATCCAAATTGTTGCATTTAGTTTACTTATACTATCTTACATCATTAATTATATGTAAAATCGTGTCCAAAGAAAAAAAGGCAGATGTGTTGTTAGAAGAATAAGAAAGACAGATATGTTGAAGTGTTTAACACATAAGGTATAAATAGCGACACGTTGTTGGTACGTTTGGAGCATATATGTCGCACAACATGCAAAATCTTCTCATCACTCCACTATTCACACACACACACAAAAAAAAAAAACGTTGGGAGCTAGGCGGTTCAACCGCTTCTAATGCGACGATAGGTGAGCTTTGCTTTGATGAGGTGACTTGATATCTAATTGACATATGTATATATTTTGCCTTTAGGACATGTTGGTTGTGTTGTGTGTTGTGATACTCAAGTTTGGTTCTTTTCTTTAAATTGTATTTAGTGTCTGCTGAAAAATAAAAAGTACTCACTGTATAACTAAACCTAACTTTTGAACAAAAATTATGAATAAAATATTGAAAAGCTACCGGTATTTTCATAAATAGTTGATTGTCTCATATATCTATATATATATAAACTAATAACGACATTGTATGTACAGCAAAAGTTTCTTTAATTATTTTGGGATTAGAATGGTTGAAAATGACATATTTGTGAATGAGTAACTGTTCATTAAAAAATAATGTTTTGTCTTAGAAATATCTTAGTTTAAATTATAAACAAAGCTAACATATAAACTCATGCTGATTTTTGTAATTACAGTCACATACTTCATTTTTTGCAAAATAATTTCTTTCCGATTTACTCATATATATATTTATTTGATAAAACAGAAATTTATTTTTAAAAAAAAATTTAAATCGAAAAAAAATTAGGAAATTCAAAATTTAATAATTTCTTAATCACTAGTAACAAAACTCTCCTCCCCAGTGGGCTCACAGAGACACATCATCAGTTCATCACACACACTCTCTCTCCCTTATAAATGTTCAGCCAAAGCAATCTCTCTCCATTCATTCTCACCTTCTTCGTCTCCTTCCCCTAATCCCCAAACTACACACACACACACACACTCCATCCTCAACCCAACAACCCCCTCCTACATAAAAGTACTCTCTCCTTCTTTTTTTGCATCCAAAACACACCGACAAGTAAATTCCTTTTTTTAGAAACTATGGCGAAGAAAGCAAGAATTGTTATAATCGGAGCCGGAATGGCTGGTCTCACGGCGGCTAACAAGCTCTACACAACCTCCAACGACATGTTCGAGCTCTCCGTCGTCGAAGGCGGTTCTAGAATCGGCGGTAGGATCAACACCTCCGAGTTCTCGTCAGAGAAGATTGAGATGGGTGCCACGTGGATCCACGGGATCGGTGGAAGCCCTGTTTATAGAATCGCAAAGGAGACTGGTTCTTTAGTCTCCGACGAGCCATGGGAGTGTATGGATTACACCAGCATTGATAAAGTTAAGACCTTTGCTGAAGGTGGGTTCGAGGTTGAGCATTCCGTTGTTGAATCCGTCTCTGGGTTGTTCAATGCTCTCATGGAATTAGCTCAGGGGAAAGAGATCTCTCAATCCGACTCCGATTTGGCTCGTTTCGCTGCTATTTACGAAACTGCCACTAGGGTTTGTTCTTCATCTCCTCATCATCCTTGTAGTGTTGGGTCGTTTCTGAAATCTGGGTTTGATGCTTATTGGGATTCAATCAGCAATGGAGATGGTGATGGGGTTAAAGGGTATGGGAAATGGAGTAGGAAGTCACTTCAAGAAGCTATCTTTACGATGTTTAGCAACACGCAGAGGACTTACACATCAGCCGATGATCTTTCGACGCTCGATTTCGCGGCGGAGAGTGAGTACCAGATGTTTCCTGGGGAAGAGATCACTATAGCTAAAGGCTATCTCAGTGTTATTAAGCATTTGGCGTCTGTGCTACCTCAAGGTGTTATACAGTTGAATCGAAAAGTCAGAAAGATCGAGTGGCAGAGTAACGAAGAACGTCTTGTGAAGCTGCATTTCTCAGATGGGTCTGTTGTTTTTGCAGATCATGTTATTGTTACTGTCTCTTTAGGGGTGCTTAAAGCAGGGATTGAGAGTGATGCAGAGTTGTTTAGTCCTCCTTTGCCTGATTTCAAATTAGATGCTATTAAAAGACTTGGTTATGGAGTTGTCAACAAGCTTTTCGTTGAAATGTCGCAGAGACACTTCCCGTCTCTGCAACTTGTGTTTGACCGCGAGGATTCGGAGTTTAGGTTCGTGAAGATACCATGGTGGATGAGAAGAACAGCTACCATTAGCCCAATCCATAGCAATTCGAAGGTCTTGCTTTCTTGGTTTGCAGGCAAAGAAGCTCTTGAGCTTGAGAAACTAACGGATGAGGAGATCATAGAAGGTGTCACGACCACTATATCTTGCTTGACAGGCAAGGAAGTTAAGAAAGACGCTGCAAAAACTTTGACTAATGGTTCTTTGAATGATGGTGGTGAAGTAATGAAGATCACAAAGGTCGTGAAGAGCAAATGGGGAAGTGATCCTCTGTTCCGAGGGTCTTATTCGTATGTAGCGGTTGGATCAAGCGGGGATGACCTAGACGCCATGGCCGAGCCATTGCCAAAGATTAATAAGAAGGTTGGTCAGGTCAATGGTCATGATCATCAAGCCAAGGTTCATGAGCTTCAAGTCATGTTTGCAGGAGAAGCAACACATAGAACCCATTACTCCACTACTCATGGTGCCTACTATAGTGGTTTAAGGGAAGCCAATAGGCTTCTCAAGCATTACAAATGTAATTTTTGAATGTTAAATTTTTTTTAAGAATATGTTTTGTTTATTTTTGGGGGTCAATGTGTTTAGAGAAGCTTAATTAGTTTTGTAAGATTTTTTAATTGTTTTTTTTTTGTTACTTTTAATTTTTTTTCTTTCTTTTTTTTCTGTTTTACTTATAAAATTAATTACAAGTAAAAAAGCAAATTTCTGAATTTTCTTTCATAGATGAATCTCAGGGGACAAAAGGAAATTAAATAATCAAAAAGGAAAGTTACAAAGAAAGCAAGATATAAAGATGGTATAATGGAATTTGCATCTTTGTTTGTTCCCTCACCAGTCACTTTTAGTCTCACTCACTAGTACTCTTTTTTTTTCTCTCTCTTTATTCTTTAAGAGATTAATAATTTTCTTAGTCACATTTTATTTGTGAATTCCATGGATACATACAAAATATGCAAAAAAATATGACTATAATCCTTTTTTTTTTAATGTAATTTGGATTATCCCATATATTAAAGTCAAAATGGTATTCTAGACTAAGAAAATAGGTGGAAAATGGAAGAAGAAAGGAACAAAAGAAAAAGCTTAGGATGCTCCGATCCCTACCTACATATATATACAAACAACCCTAAGAGATTCTTAAATTTTTATTTTGTGTGGTGAGCTTTCATGGACAGGATCCGCCGAACCCGCCTAGTTTCCAGCTTGCAAAGCCATATTTATAAGCATTTATACCTTTTTCATGTATCAAATCTTATATACAACTTCATGTTTTCCTTTTTATGTAAATTATTTTGAATCCAAGATTTGAAACACAATTTGACCTCCGACATATATAAATTTTGTCATTTAAAATTTAAACCACAAGACTCTCTCACTATAGCCTAGCTATTTGTATATGTCGAATCATCACGAACCATTGCGCCACTATAAATTTATTGAAATAATTGAGAAGATATTCATATTCAGATTTTGAGTGATGGAATGTATTGTTACGTTGTTGCTTGTCACCACGACAAGTTTTATAACATGAATGGAAAACATTGAGAAAGTGGTGGGTGTCATATGGACATGTCTTCTATTGTACACTAGGATTATTAACTGTCTCTATGCTCACAATATACAGTATTATCATGTATGCATCATGGTCCTACGAAAGAGCATCGACATATATTGAAAAGAAAAACAATATAGAGAGAGATGAATGGTCATCATCATCTTCAAATTGGTACCCAAATCAATTGATTTGATTCAACAGTTATGTACAATGTGTAATAAACAAGTGGTAGTGGTAGGGTTTATTTCACCAATTTGCTTTCGATATGTATATCTTAAATTTCAATTATTTCATGACTCTTCTAATCTGATTTTACCATACTTATAAAAAGAAAACTCCATCAATTTTAATAATCATGACAAAATTGAAATACAGAATATCAATATTCAAATTTTATTTGTAAAGTTACTTATATTTCATTTTGATGTATATAGCAAATATAGAGTTGGAGGGGTCAAGAAAACATAGATATTATCTATCAAATTATAAACTACTTCAAATAAAAACTAAAAGCACATAGTAAAAAAACCGTGAACTCTCAACTACGATTTTTTTTATTTGCTTGTCATGGAATTCACATAATATATATATATATATATATGTTAGTTCCTTTAAGAAACTACGTACTAACATATCAGGGTTGTGACATACTGACATGTTGAGTCCAATTTAGAAAAAAGAGTATCCAATTTAGAAAAAAAAAAGAGACAAAAACTATGCGTTTTGTAGCAAATATCATCTACTCAAGTGGTCTTTTAATCTGTATAGTATTATATCTGACTTTTGTTCAATAGGGGACATGGTCATGATGTGTTGATTCATAATATCACATATTTTTATATTATCTTAAAAACTACAAAAAAGAAAAAGAAAAAAAAAAGCATTAAAACTTTTATTTAATATAACTTTTGCAGTGAATACAAGACTCCGTATTGAGCACCACACAGTACAGGAGTTCATGTGCAGATTTACCGCCATACGTACGATTCACTTTCACATTTCGAGAGCAGAATTCATGTGCAGATATCTTAAGCAAAGCGGCAGTTGATAGTAATCAGTTATATGCTCTGTATAATGTATGTCCAATATTTTTGTACTTGTTGTAAACTCACACCTTACTTTTGGATCTTAATAAAGTCATTCGAAGGAAAAAAGAAAAAACAAGACTCCTGTATTTAGTATGTTGTTTATCATATTACCGCCACATTGTTGGATATGTATTACCTAGTTAACATCTAAAGTAAACATACATGAATTATATTTGAAAGTATTTCACTTGTTTTTCTAGGAATCTAACTTATTGTTGCCATCTCGCGCAGAAGTGAAAACAAAAATTATCAACTTAACAAAAATTATTCAGAATCACATCTTAATCACGTGAGATTGGATATAGGTATTTTGAATTCATCCTAGTCTATTTTTGCAACAGATACATTCTATGTGTAGTTTCTACATGAGTTATAATTATGAAAACATCAATTATAGAGATAGTCCATCGTAATCAATAATTCTTCCCTTCAATCATGTGAGGAAAAAGAAACCTGATCGAATCAACAAAGATTCGATTTTTTTTGGTAAGACAAATTCGTATTTTCTGCAGATAATACTTTGATAGTTGTTAATTTGATGTTTAGTAGTACTTTTTTTGCTGCAGAATCGATGGATCCTCTCATTTCCGTCTTTTACAGTATTTATTTAGTTTCATTTAAAATTATATGTTCAATATTGTAATTACCTTTTTCTATTATTCTATTTTTGTTTATATATATATATATTTTGTACGGAATTTTTTTAAAACTGTATTCGTTACTTTTACTCAAAAATCATATCCAGTAATCTAAATCCTAATTATGATATGAGATTTGTACAAGTTTAAGAAAAAAAAAAACTTATTTCTGATATTTTTGTTCCAATAAGTTTATTGTTTGGTCAAATCAAACGAGAAAGCTATTTAACTGGACTCCTCCACTCTATTATTGTGAAATTTGATTTGCTTTTTTCATTCCTAAAGAAAACAGGAATGTCCCACTCGTTGTCTTTTTCCAATTTTACAAAAATAAAATAAACAAATTATAGACGCTAAAAAAAAACTTAAATGATAATAAAATGCTGTTATTCTATTAAGTTAGTGACAAGAATTCTTTGTAGGGTGAGTTTTTACACCAATCAACAAATTTACATGGGAAGATAACAAAACAAAGAATAATGGGTTCCTAAGAGCATCATTAGCCGAGAACGATTCATCCTTACTCAAAGAAAAAAAAGAAAATATATTTTAAGATATAACTAATAACATATTGACATGTGGAGAAATAGAGCGAGAAACGTTACTTCCCCTAGTAATTTCAGAAACGCTTCTCTCACTTTCTCTCTTTTTCTTGTAATTTTTTATTATTTTTTAATAAGAGAATTTGTGGAAGTAACCATCAGTAATGATGGTTTAATAAACCACACCATCCCAACAAGACAATAAGGATACAAACAAAAAGTACATCAACATAATCTAATACTAAGAAGATAGAGAGACATAAAAACGTCAAAGATAAGATGAACTACAAAGCCGATAGTCCACATGAAATGACGAGAGCCTGTTTTAGAACACACTTTTTTCATTGTGTCTATGACAAAAGAGGTCATATACCCAACTACAACAGATGCGACTATATTTCTTTATCATGAATCGATATATTCATAAATCTTTTGAAAAGTGAGTGAAATAACTCATGGAGCCTTGATTGCTGGTAAACTAAATCTAGCTTTATCATATGTTTTGTAAGTGGTCTATATAGAAAACCTATTATACTATATATACGACATTATGGTCCATACCTACTGGCTACTATATATAATAATCCCGGACACAACAAAGTGAAATCTGCTGATCGATGACTTTAACTCCAGCGAACTACAAGTGTCGTGGGCTAGATCCTTAATTAAAGACAGTCAATGGTGCTAGAAAGTAGAAACATATGTTGAAGTTTTTGGTGGACAATCTTATATGTACATTCGGAACCTCGCTACAGTGACTTAACCTTCGCAAATCGCAACGCACTTACAAGGTGTTGTCGCAGGATTTTGCATCACATGCATGCCTTGGCCCGTCCTTGATATATCTCACACATATGGTTGTTCAGAGTGCATGTTAGCACAAATATTGTTATAGTTAACTGAAATGAGGCTTATGGTAGCATATGAAATAAGCTTGTATATAAACAAACTACACTGTAAATTTTACAATTAATGAGAATGAATATGTTTTTAGATCTTCTTTTCCTTCGTTGAGTTTGTTAGGAGCTGGGGAAGAAGAACTTGTTATTCAAGTTGTGGCTCATCTCTTTTTTACCCTTTGCAATCTTGGTTAAGTATGGATGTTCCCTTTTTTATTACAGCCTATCGTTATGACTGATCAAATGTTATTGTAAATTTGTAATCACGTTGTTGGCTTACTGTCAATGCTTGCGTTAAAATAATAGAAAATATCAACGAAATTACTGTACTACTATTTCTTTATGACATTGTATAGTGTTGTTACTCGATAAATTTAAGACTAAAAATTACACGATATAAATTACAATAGTATTTGTCACGTGGTTTACACATATGCATACTGCATGCTGATCGGATATGTTCCACGATAGTTACTTTACTATCATCTCATCATATGATATGATATAAAGACTCTTACTGTGCAATATTAATAATAATAATATAATGAAACTATAACTTCAACATACGGAGACAGTGAGACCATGTTACTTGTGATTCTTTTCTCCAAATTCTCTTATTAAAAATTAATAAAAAATTATAAAAAGGAAAGATGTAAGAGAACGTTGCTCAAAATACTTAGAAACGTTTTTCAACATTTTCTTATACATGTCGATTTCTTATTAGTTAATATTAAAATATTAATTTTTTTTGAAGTAACAGTGAACCGTTCTCCCGCTAATAATGTTCTGATGAAGTTATATATATATATATATATATATATATAATAAAGACATCTCGTGGAAATTTATTTTAAATAATCGTTATTTTTAAAAAATAATATGTCTAAATTGATAAAATAATTTATTGATTTATTGTCTCGTATGATTTTTACAAAATAAAGCAATGGCCAATTTACCAAATAAACTGTTCATCGTGATTCAGAAAACTCAGCAGTCTGCGACTCTGCGCATGTGGACTCCATCTTCATCTTGCGGATTATTTTAGGACTAGGAAGCTTGAAAGATTTGCTAACTCATCTTGCGGATTGTTGTGTTAAAGAACGATGCTTTTACCTTCATTTTACCACAATTAACTCCCGTTTAATCTTCTTTCATACTACTACACCTACCTCTCTGCCAACAAACTGAGTGAAGCTTTCGTAGTTTACGAAAAAAAAATAGAACAAGGGAATAATTAACAGTATACTTCACAGTCACAAGACTTGCCTGAGCTTTTTGACCACTTTGCGGTGGCAACAGATGAGTTAATGGAAAAAGAAAAGAAAAGTTTAACAGATTAAAATAACATATAAATTAAAAATGACCTAACAAGTGAAAGAATATGAAAGGAAATAGAATTAGTAAAATTCATACCAAAAGCAAACGAATAAACTAATTTAACTGAACGTTTTAAAATAAAAAAATTAAGTAAATAAAATTAGAATATATTAAAATTCATAGAATTTATTTATTAACAAGAGTAGTTTAATAAAGTAAAAGATGTATTAAATTTTAAAATTGATATTTTTGATAATATTGTAAAACATAAGATGATAGTGAAATTTTACCCCCAAAAAAGCAGCAATTTGTTATAACTAATGGTAAATTTTGGTAAAATCTTAACTTGTTATACTATTTGATAGTTTTACTTACAAATTTTACTATCGAATATAATTATCATCTAATTTAATTTTATATATTTGATAAAACTGAGATATTTGTATTTATCTAGTTTTCATAAATTTATTAACAACTTTTACTGTCAAAATTAAATATTTATATTTTTAATTAAAAAATGTAAAATTCTTCAAGAATTCCACCAATTCCTCGACTCTTCAAATGAAGTAACATTAATTTAGTCCATCCAATGTCACGAATTAAAACATCAGATCATGAGGAATTTTTACCTTTTCTTTTCAAAAGATCATGGCAAAATTCTATACATTAATAATGAATAAAATTGAAAAATCATTTCTATTTTGGAAAATTATGATAAAAACCCAACAACCCATCAATCCATCAGAGAGTAACTTTTATGTCTTTGCTTATCTGTCCATTTTTTACTGTCTAACTCTTACAATTTTTTCCTAACTAAATCCTTTTCTAAAGCTGCGATGATTAACATTTTCATCACCTTTTTACTACATTTTTCTAAAACTGATATTATAAAAAAGGATATAATCATCTCAAAATGAAACCAAAGTCCACACGAATTACTCTCTTTTGCAAAGTTTTCTTGTTTTTTATTTTCTATAAGGTACCCTATATATATATATATATATATATATATATATATGAATTTGTACATGAAAAAAAATGATCAAGGCGAAAGTTGAGATAATGTTCTTGTTGCCAGAAAAAGAGTTGAAAGATCTACTTGATGCTTCCATTAGTTTTCTTTCGGTTTTGAGAATGTACAAAATTCATTATCATTTCCTATTCATCCTTAACATGATCAGTTTCTGTGTGTTTTAGGTTTATCGATTTTGATTTATTTTATTTTCTATGACAGTGAACTTGGGGGTGATATATATGTGAATTAAGTACATTATCTCATTGGTATCAAAAATTCTTTTGGTTGTTGTTCCTTTAATTTATAAAGCTTTTTGTGATTATTATGTTATGAAAAGTGGACCTAGCTAACTAATTTAAAGTAACATATTATATGTAGGGAGGCATATATCTTTAAAGACATACCCCAAGTTCTTTAAGAAACATGATATATATGTAAAATTAAAAAGAAGATGTAAGGAAACTAATAAAATGTGCTACGAAGGAATCTAGGGATTTATAGGTGGTAACAATAGGTCTTTGGTCGTTTATGTTTCTAGACTTTATTAATTTTTGTTTTCTCAAAGTGAACCAAAGTGATGATTAAAAAGAAGTGTCCAATGTTGAAATGCACTGAGTTGGCCAAATGTTATGGTTTACATGGCTTCTTTGCATTTGTCTGTCCCTTCACTAAAATTCAAAAGGTTGAAGCTAATTGCTAATTAATATCTCATTGGAGCTGTCCTTTTCTAATTTTGGTTACATGGTCCCTTTTCATTTTTTATCCAGTGGTAGTTCGACGAAAACAAGATGAAGCAAATGTTTCCATTATAGATGTATTTGATTAAAATTTTGTTGGGAATGTAATAAGAGACCCTATTTTTTTCATTAATTATACGTATACTGGATACGGATGATGGCTCCATCTTCTATACACTTATAATCATGACTTATAAGTCGATATATAAAAGAAATAAGATAACTGGTGATAATTTATTATTTAATCTAAAACAGTAGTTTGTTGATGTTATTCAAATGAACGTTTTTATAAACAAGCCGAAGAATTTTATAGTGTACAAGAGAAGAATCTTAGATACATTCTTATACTTATTTGAAAATTTATTGAGATTAGCCAATGTACCACAAAATTACCAAAACTATTTTCAGTCCTGATTTAGGAAGTTTTGCCAACTGATATATGACTTCTAAGATATATGGTGTTCGTGTCAGGTTTTAATCTCTGGCAAACGGATTTGGCTTTGCATATATAACAATTTTATCATGACAACCAATGCGCGTAGTTTCTTTGACAAACCAAAAAACCATGCTCATCATAGTATATAGTCCTGATGTTTTATTTATATATAGTATTTGTTATCTGTGGGACTTTGCATGTTCTGTAAGTGTTTCTTTAAACATCAGTACAACGTGGAAAAGAAAGAGAAAAATGCATCACTACAACAACACAATTTGATATATATATATATAGAGATAAGAAAATTAACGTCCACCTCTTTTTGTTTCAAAGGTTAAGTGCCATATGGCAAATTATGATTCATACGATCATCAAACTCAAGGAATTTTTTAAGCCAATGATCTGGTGGATCATGGTACATAAGTTATTTTTTACTCCCCCAAGATAGCTTTACACAAATATGCAATCATTAGTCAGGTCTCAATCGTTTCGTTTTGTTAATCACGATTTACGAACAACAGAATGCACTCATATGGCAATTACATAGTATCTTAAATCTACCCCAAAATTTTGGTTAAAAGAAAATGTGGATTCCGAATACTAGTCACATGATTTATCAACCCATATATTTCTGAGTTATCCCGATATAAATTATTTATACTTAGCAATCCCATCATTTTGTAAATTCATCAACAAATTTTTGTTTAGTTAATTATTCAAAAATGCTCACAAATTAAATGATAAATGTATTCAATTAGATTTTATTCCTTCTATAATATCATGCATTTCCCCCCCAAAAATGTAAGAATTTTTATGTACTTCCAAAATGCAAGCATGATCTAGCTATATGAAACTCTTCCAAGTTCCAACCTAACCGGTCTACCTGCAACCTTAAACTTCATAAATCTCTGTCCAATAGATTTATGGTCTTAATCATGACATGGACACGCAATCCAAATTATTCTTCGATTCATGATTGTGACTAGTGAATCTATCGGTTAGAACTATTGTAACATACAAAAAAATCACGATCATTTACCAACAAATCACAATTTTCACACTATAATCATTATTTTTGTCGATATTATATATGACTAAGACAATCATGCTTTATTTATGAGAAGAAGAAAGAAAAAAACGAGTTAAGAAGTATCGTCCATCATGTTTTCAAACAATGAAATGATACACGTACCATCAATCTTTGTGAAGACTAGACTATACAAGATTAGAAAGTATGTAAATAAGCTAAACGAATAGAATTACTGAATTATAATTGTTTTTAGGTCGTCTAATTTTGAAAATGCCGTTTGGGCTACATTTAAAGCCTGTTAGTTTCTTGATAAGGCCCAGAATGTCGATGACATAAAAAAAAAAAGGAAAAAAAAAATAAGAAAGAAAGGCTTTCTGGGTTGTATACAGCACATAGTTTCCTCAGTTTTGGCCAAAATCAGTAGAGGAAGAAGAAGGTAATCTGGTAATGGATGGGTTAGGCATGCATGGCACTGATTTAACGCATATAAGTACGCTCGAGAAATAGGTTTGCATGAGTAAACAATTGCTTTTATTAATGATCGTGGGTAAGCATTTTGAAGGTTTCTGTTGGGTACTCTGTTATATAAGGAGTATTATTTTAAAAAACATTTCATACTATCAAACCTACGTGAGGTCTTCTAGGTTACCTAATAAATTCGTTTTTGCTCTATGTCAGTAAATCATGTTTGGAAGCGCCCGCTAAGTCACATTTCCTAGTTTTCAGACAAAAAAGAAAAGGCTTTAGACTTGATGCACTGTGCTTAAGATTCTTTTACTTCCTGTCTTTTTTGCGTCCTAGTTTTGCAAAATAACAATTTTTTAAAACGAATATGGCTGAAAAGTCGGTGGAAAATAAGATAAAATGCAGTCTTCGACAAGACATCACGTACGTGCATGTACTATATCAATAATGCGGAATTGTCTCTTTAAAAAAAAAAAAAAAAACTAACGCGGAGATGCTAGTGTTAACAGTAATCCACTTGAATTTTGTCATAGGACATATATTGACTATTGTCCATGCTCATCATTGTGGCTTATAGATATATAGGTCATGTAACCTGCACCGAGTTGGTGATTTAGACGACGTGCTGACTTATCCTTTGGTGTATTATAAAAAAGAGACTGAACGCTGCTATCAAGTACTTGTACTTTTACACCCCCAAAAAAGTACTTGTACTTGTTTACCACCTAGACTTATGGACCTTCAAGCTTGGTTGCTTCTTCCTTGCTCAGCTGCATCCAATTTTATGGACTTAAAGCTCTGTTGCTTCTTCCTTGACCAGTAGCTAAATCCAATTTTATGGACTTAAAACTAATTAGTTGCTTATCTCTTGATCACCTAAATCTAATTTTATGGTTTCAAAAAAAAATTTGTTTGGGAATTAAGAATTATAGAAACCTATTTAAATTCATCCACAATTTACAATCTTATCTAAACTCAAATCTGGATACAGTCTTATTTGGCTACATTCTATATTTCTATTAGGCTGGTCCAGTGGTCCCTAACTTTTAACCTGTATAAAGTTAACATGGGCGTATACATTATATATAGGATTAGGACCACATCAAACACTGGTCATCCACTGGTTGGACGAGTCACGAGCCCACCTCGAAAGGATACAACTCGTGGTGAGAAAACGTGATTTATTCAAGACCGTAAGATCAGATATCAACGGCCCTCCCACATTAACTAGCTCATGCAGATAACAATAATATAAGGAAAAAAGATTGTCACCTACACCAACTATACCACAATACATGATTACACATACGAACTTTAAAAATATATACTCAACTATACGTCTATACCACAATACATATACCACAATATATGATTACACATACAAACTTTAGAAATATATACTTAACTGTATGAAGTAATATGTAGTGCATGACCACATATATCAACTATATCATGACATGTGCTCAACTATATCATGACATGTGCTCAAAATATTCAAAAAAGAAAATCTAAAAATTTAGAAACAAAAATAAGAAATTTTTTTAGGAATTATCTAATAAGAAACCAAAATAAGAAATTTAATTGAATTATTTAGGAATTATCTATGATATTTTATAATAAAAAAACATATTTGTATCTAATATAAAGATATATTGTTATGTTTCACTCATTCAGTTTTAAAATAGTTACTTTTTTTTTAATTTCAAAACTTAACTAAAATTAAAATAAAAATCATTTATAAGATATGAAAACTTAAACTCAAACCAAAACATCTTGTTGTAATGAATCAAATAAAAAACTACTTATTTTAATATTATTAATTAATAAACATCAACTTCTTACATAATTTATATAAATACATATATAATATTATTTAATATTCCCAACCACAAAAAAAAATATTTTCTACAATAAAAAATGCTTAGAACCAAACCAATACATGTCAAAATCATTAGCATTATTGCAAAAGTTATATACTCATGGTAAAATAAAAGTTTTATTATCTGAAAATATTTTTAATGATTTTTTATTTCACTTTTATTAAGTTTTGCAATAAAAAACTAATTATTATAAGGTTGGATGAATATAATTAACATATACAAAATATAATTTTACAATGAATACAAACATTTTGTTTATTTTTAAACTCCATAGATAATTTAATAGAAGAATTTTCTTATTTTTGTTTCTAACATTTTTTAAAAAAAGTTGAATATTTTGGTTGGTCAATATTGGTCAACGTCGGTCAATATTGGTCAACACCGGATTCCGGCGAACGGTATACCAGAATAAAATGATCGTAATGTTTAGCACATGTTAACATACAGTTGGTATATGTGGTCATGCAATACATATACTTCATGTAGTTGAATATACATTTCTAAAGTTCACATGTGTGACCATGTATTGCGGTATAGTTGATGTAGCTAGTTATCTTTTTTCCATAATATAATGTTAACGTGACTTTTTACCTGACGAGTAGTCTTATATTGTAAATATTAACAAGAGGAATCTGTTTCTACTGTAAAAACATTATTCACAAAACAGCCAAAAAGTTTTAGGAAGGAATCAAATTTCCAAAAGTTTTGAGGATTTTTTTTTGCTGTCCTTCTATATATAAAAAGAAAGAATATATACTGTAGCAGTAAATGTAATAATTGTCATGTCCAATTTTCTTCAATGACAAAACTCCAAACTTAAAAAAAAAAACTCCAAATAATAATGATTGTTATTTATTACTAGCTAGAGTGCCAACCACTAGTCTATCTATATACGTTAGGTATAATGTAATATCAAGTTAATTTCAATGAGTCAAATATTTTAAAGAAAAAAAAAAGGACTTGCATTCTCCCGCTCTATAAATGACATTAGCTGCAAGAACCATTACAAAACATTCTTTCCCATGGCGAAAACCAAACAAGTTCTGTCTCCCAAACTTTCTCTCATCCTTCTTAATCTTTTCATCGTAGCGGCCACCGCAGCCGCAAGCACCACCGCCGGTACCAATGGTTTTGATTCTCCCTCGTCCAAGATCTCTCGTCCCTGGCCCTTCAAGAAGCTCAACAAACCGGTGGTTTTGATGATATCTTGCGACGGTTTCCGGTTCGGTTACCAATTTAAAACCGACACGCCAAACATCGACCTTCTCATTTCCAGAGGAACTGAAGCCAAACACGGTTTAATCTCGGTTTTCCCCACCATGACATTCCCAAACCACTACTCTATCGCAACCGGACTCTACCCGGCATACCACGGTATAATCATGAACAAGTTTACCGATCCGGTTAGTGGAGAGGTGTTCAACAAAGGCTTACAACCGAAATGGTGGTTAGGTGAGCCGTTGTGGGTAACCGCGGTAAACCAAGGTCTCAAGGCTGTGACTTACTTCTGGCCAGGCTCTGAAGTTCCCAAAGGTTCTTGGACTTGCCCTGAAGGATATTGTCCACATTTCAACCTTTCAATTCCTTTAGAAGAAAGGGTGGATTCGGTCTTGAGCCATTTTGATCGCCCCGAGGACGAAATTCCTGATTTGCTGATGTTATATTTCGATGAGCCGGACCAATCCGGTCATAACTATGGTCCTGATGATCCTCGGGTTACTATTGCGGTTTCGAGGGTTGATAAAATGATTGGTAGGGTGATAAAGGGGCTAAAGAAGAGGGAGATCTTTGATGAGGTTCATGTGATAGTTCTTGGTGATCACGGAATGGTGACCAACTGTGAGTGTGACGAGAAAGCGATATACATTGATGACTTAGCGGATTGGATCAAGATACCTTCGGCTTGGATCCAGTCTTACAGCCCGGTGCTAGCAATTAGTCCACAATGGGACAAAAATGTCGAGAATCAAGGTGAAAAGAACGCGGAAGTCGTGGCAAAGATGAACGAAGCTTTGAGCTCAGGGAAAGTTAAAAACGGAGAATTTTTGAAAGTTTACTTGAAGGAGAAACTACCGGAAAGACTGCATTATTCGGAGAGCTATCGGATTCCACCGATCATAGGAATGGTCGGAGAAGGTCTGATAGTCAGAAAGAATAGAACAAATGCTCAAGTTTGTTACGGAGACCATGGTTACGACAACCAGCTCTTCTCGATGAGGACTATTTTTGTCGGACATGGTTCTAGGTTTATTAGAGGAAAGAAAGTGCCATCGTTCGAGAATGTGCAGATCTATAACGTCGTCGCGGAGATTCTTGGACTTCAACCAGCTCCGAACAATGGTTCTTCCTTGTTCCCTCGTAGCATTCTCTTGCCTTTTGGAGCAACAAGGGATTTAAAATGAGGCAAACATCACTTAGTTCATGAATAATAATAACTAAGATGATAAATGAATGTCAAATCTATATCATTTGTTTTTAATTTTATCTGGAAATGAAGAAAAATGTGACCCCCTAATGTTTTTGATTAACCAGGTTTCGTCTTGAAGCCACGATAAAAAAACAATTCGGCAACTGCTTTTATTTTTCTCAATCATGCACTGCCGAAATTGTTATTTATTGCCGAGTGATTGAGAACAAATATATCATTGTTGTATGACGTGTAGTAAGCCACATCATACACCATGCAAATCCTCAAATATATTATTACTGATTTTCATATATTGTAGTAAGTCACATGTAACTCTCAACCCCTAAAGAGTCCACTTTAGGAAATATTAAAAAAGTGTTCTTCTTTTTTCACTCTTGTCTCCTGATAAGTCAATTATTTGATACAGAGAACTCTGGTTGATATTATTTGGGCTATTTTAAATTTTGGGAGATAAGATTGGAATGAGAAGACTGGTTGATACAAATAATAAAACTTTGAAAGATTTGATTTCTTCTGTTGGGTAAGTAAAACATGTGAAAGAAACCTCAGTTGTACCTTTTGAGCAGACCCAAGCATCAATAAAAATAGAGGTTGATTTTCCATAATTTTCAGAAAAAAAAAAAATCTTTTTAATTTTTGTAGGTAAATTTGATTTGAAAGGAGAGAGTTTAGAGACCAGACAAAGGGTGGTTCAAGTACTTGTCCTGTTTCGTTATTTTATAGTGGACATTTATCAGGGTATTTAAACAAAGAAAAACTCAAACCGTACGTTCTTTACATAAGTCGGCAATCCCTCTCAACAATTGGTTTAAACGAAATGGGAGTATTGTTATCAAGTACTGACATCACAATAACATACAAATATTTAAACCATTTTTGGCTTAGATGATCCGCACATAGATTGTATTCGCATCCCTAAAATACAAAGGATGGTTGAAGGAAGCGTCTTGAATATTTGTTGTAGATTTCACTCATCACTCCTTGAAATACCGGCCACTCCAATGACTTGAGTGAGGGTTTTTCGAGGCGCTTTCAAACATCATTTTCTCAAATAGATAATTGATTAGGTCCACTAAGCCATAATTCACATGTAAACATCAGCCCGTAAGAGATCACACATATTGATGGCATTGGCTGAATTTATTCTCCATACCCATGACATATCTTTAATGTAATGTATTAAATCTATCTCATTGAAGTATCATGACACTAAATATTTGATTAAAGAAATTCATTTTGTTTGCCCAATTTTTTTTTAATATATATAGAAGGGTATTATTAATCACTAGGACTCAGACCCCCGGCGATGTCGCAGGAAAGTATTTTAGAAAAAAATAATTTAAAATTTAAATTAATTTAAATTTAAAATTTAAAATTTAAATTATACATTATAAAATTATTTGAATGTAATAGAATACTTGAATACATAAACTGTTAATAAAAACACAATCATCAAAATGAAAACTTATAACAAAAATATTATGTAGAATAGACGCAACTTTACAAAATATATTGTTTAAAGTATTATGAATATAAGGTAAAGAGCTATAATTAAAAAAAATTATTAAGGACAAAGTGATCCTTACTCCAAATATTGAACTAATGGTTATAATAAATAATGTAATTTTCTATTAAATAATAATAATAAAAATATATTTAATAATGAGTGAAACAATATCAACGGAAAATTAAAATTTAAATACACAACTCTTAAGAACAAAATAAAATAAATTTTAAATATTAAAATAGTTTTTTAACAAAAAATTACGATAAATAGACACAACTGTAAATTCTATTTTAAGTTTTATTAAATTTCTATATTACTATAATCATTTCTAAAATTTTAGTTAGATGATAGAATAACATTGAATATTAGATATAAATAAATAATATTCAAATTATTTAGATTTAACATAAAATGAAAAATTTGTTTTAAGGAACAATTATTTGTTAGCTATTGATGAAGAGACAAATATATAGAGAGTTAAAAGATATGGCTATTTAAATAGACACATCTATTAGAACGAAAAGTTGTGATGAAAAAATATGAATAAAATATAGTGAAAAGACACAACACTACAATGAACAAACACAACTGTTTGAGTTTTTTAAAAAGAACAAATAAAACCATATTTTTTACAAAAAAGTACTACGAAAAGTCGCAACTGTTGTTCTCATTTATTCAGATTGTTATTATTATTTTTAAATATGAATTTTTTTTAACGGAAAGTTAAGATAAATATACACAATTGTAAATTCAATATTAAGTTGTATAAAATTTCTCTATTGCTATAATCATTTCTAAAATTTTAGTTAGATTATAGAATATATTCAATTATCTAGACTCAACATAAAATGGAAAATTTGTTTCAATGAACTTGTTAGTTAGTGATGAAGAAGCAAATATAAAGAGAGTTCAAAAAGCATAAATATTTAAAAAGACACCCCTATTAGAACGAAAAGTTGTGATGAAAAAATATAAATAAAATATAGTAAAAAGACACAACTCTACAATGAACAGATACAACTGTTTGAATTAAAAAAAAACAAAAAAAAAACATTTTTTGACGAAAAGGTACTACGAAAAATTGCAACTGTTGTGTCTGCACTTGATTATACCTACAAACTCATATAAACTGATTTTAAATAGAAGACATCTTTATTACCATATTCAAAAGTCAAATCCAAAAGCTCATTATATAATCCATCTAACTCTTGGAAAAAGACTCTATGTTTAAAATTAACTAAAAGTTATAAATTAGATTCATCATTACAAATTTTTTTTGTTAAATCAAGAATTGGAGGAATCTCTTTACTTTTAAAATAATGAATGCTAGAGAATAATTTAGAGAGCTGTAAAAACCGTTGAGATTAAATTTTATATTATTTGCTGTCATGGCAAAAAAAATGAAAAGAGTTCAGACAGACACATATATATAGATTTCAAAAGATACAAATATTCGAATAGACGCAACTCTACAATGAACAGTTGCAACTTTACAAAAAAACAGTTACAATGAACAATCGCAACTTTGTGTAAAACACAAAATTTAAATTTTCTACAGATTTTTTTGGAAAACTATCCAAAAAGTACGATTGAAAAACACAACTTTTGGTGGCATTTATTCGGATTGCTATTATATATAGGTACTTTCATTAATTTTATATATATAACTAACTACAAGTTGTAAATTAAATTCATCATTCCAAAAATCTTTTGTTAAATCAAGAATTGGAGGAATTTCTTACTTTTAAAAGAATGAATGCTAGAGAATAATTTAGAGAGCTGTAAAGCTGTTGAGATTGAAATTTTATATTATTTTGTGTCATGGCAAAAAAAAAAAGAACAGTTCAAAAAGACAAATATATAGATTTCAAAAGATATGAATATTCGAATAGACACAACTCTACAATGAACAATTGCAAGTAAAAAAAAAACAGTTACAATGAACAATCGCAACTTTGTGTAAAACACACAATTAAAAATTTCTACAAATTTTTTTGAAAAATTATCCAAAAAGTACGATTGAAAAAACACAATTTTGGTGTCATTTATTCGAGATATATTCATTATTCTAAAAATCTTTTGTTAAATCAATAATCAAAGGAATTTCTGATTTTTAAAAGAATGAATGCTAGAAAATAATTTTAAAAAATGAATAAACCGTTGATATTGAAATTTTAGTTGATTTTATGTCATGGCAAAAAATATGAAAACAGTTCAAACAGACAAAAATATATAGATTTCAAAAGGTACGAATGTTCCAATCAACAAACTTAATAGTGAATAGTTGTAACTTTTCATAAATAACCATTTTAATGATCTATCACAACTATTCATAAAATATCCAAAATGTACGATTAAAAAACACAACTGTTGGTCACATTTATACGGTTTGTTATTATTATATAGATTCTAATCACTCAAATCAAACATTCGTAATCTAATCACGACAATATCTAATTTTCATAGGATCTTGGAGATTACTTTTGATTAAGATGATAAGTCTATCCGATTAATATAGAGTACTCCGTCTGTTTCATAGTAGATGATGTTTTAGGATTTTTACATGAATTAAGAAAAACATTTAAGGTCTAGCAATAAATGTATTATTTATTTATAATAACATATTTTTATTATTATTATTAACCAATAGTATTTTATCAAACTTTTAAATTCTCGTTTAATGATTATTGAAATTTACAATTTTTTACCATTAATTGATAAAAGTATACAGAAAATAATTTTTTCTAATACAAAATAAAATTTTACAACATCATCTATTATGATATAGAAGGAGTATATACTAGTCAGTAGTCATACAGATACAGTATAGCGTTTACTATCTCAGCGTTTACTATCTCAATTCACCGATTCCCATTTTCTATAAAGTCCCCAATCTCGAGTCGATCTTACTCGAATATCCATTAATGTAATAAAGATAAGAATTGGGGATGCGTGAAGGGATTCTGAAAGCTAAGACGTGGGTGAAATCAGAAATCTCAACGACTTTTCAGAATTTGAGTCTTTAATTCGTATAAGAAAGTATTTTAAATCGTACTTCTACAATTGTAAATAGCAAAATACAATTAATGATTCGAGATACTCACAATCACCTGCCGACAAGACCCGTGAACACTAAAGTGACCCACTGATACTATCACCTTTGCACAAAACTAGAAAAAGAATTAGTTGGTTAAACAAAAGAAAGCAAAAAAAAAGCATAAGAGATTCTATACGATATAAAGAAAGAAATAAAAAAAGAAATCTCCCGCTCTATAAAGAACGTTGTTGAGCTGATCAACCACTATCACACTACTTCTATCTCAATGGCTAAGACCAAACCTGACCTGTCTGGTTTTTCCGGTTGCACCTTGCGCAAGTTATCTCTGCTCGTTGCTTTTCTCATTGTCCTCGTCGTAGCCGTCTCTGCCCATGGTGTCGACTCACCATCTTCCTACGCTAGGAGAGAACCCCAACCTTCCAAGAAGCTCAACAAACCGGTTGTTCTGTTAATTTCCTGCGATGGTTTCCGGTTCGGTTACCAATTCAAGACGGAGACACCAAACATCGACCTCCTCATATCAAGAGGAACCGAAGCTAAGACCGGTTTGATTCCGGTTTTCCCATCCATGACGTTCCCGAACCATTACTCAATCGCCACCGGACTCTACCCAGCTTCCCACGGTATAATCATGAACAAATTTACTGATCCGGTAAGCGGGGAACTATTCAACAGGAACCTAAACCCTAAATGGTGGTTAGGTGAGCCGTTGTGGGTGACCGCGGTGAACCAAGGGCTCAAGGCTGCGACTTACTTTTGGCCAGGCGCTGATGTCCACAAAGGCTCTTGGAAATGCCCAAAAGGGTTTTGTAAAGCTCCTTACAACGTTTCGGTTCCTCTTGAAGAAAGAGTCGATACGATCTTGAACTATTTCGATCTTCCCGAGAGTGACATCCCAGATTTCATGGCGTTGTATTTCGATGAACCGGACATACAGGGACATGAATACGGCCCCGATGATCCTCGCGTTACCGAAGCGGTCTCAAAGGTCGATAAGATGCTCGGTAGGATCATCAAGGGATTGAAGAAGAGAAAGGTTTTTAGTGATGTTCATGTGATATTGCTTGGTGATCACGGAATGGCTACTAACTGTGACAAGAAAGTGATTTACATTGATGATTTAGCGGATTGGATCAAGATACCTGCGGACTGGATCCAAGATTATAGCCCGGTGCTAGCAATGAACCCGCGCTGGGGCAAAGATGTCAAGAATCCAGGCAAGAAGAACGCGGAACTCGTAGCGAAGATGAACGAAGCTTTGAGCTCAGGGAAAGTAAACAACGGAGAGTTTTTGCAGGTTTACTTGAAGGAGAATTTACCGGAAAGGCTGCATTATTCCGATAGTTCCCGGATTCCGCCGATCATAGGAATGGTCGGAGAAGGTATGATGGTTAAACAGAACAGAACATACGTTCAAGAATGTTCCGGAACTCATGGATACGACAACATGTTCTTTTCCATGAGATCTATCTTTATTGGATATGGTCCAAGGTTTAGGAGAGGAAAGAAAGTGCCTTCGTTTGAGAATGTTCAGGTCTACAATGCCGTTGCAGAGATTCTTGGACTCCGACCAGCTTCTAACAATGGTTCTTCTTTGTTTACTCGTAGCCTTCTCTTGCCCTTAGCGCAAGTAGAATGAAACTAACCCAAGTCTTTGAAGTTTGTTTCAGCAGAAACTGCTGTAGTTTCTAGTTTCCGATGTATTCTACTTTTCGTTTTAATCAACATGTACTCATGTACCAATAAATGAATAAGAGAGGAGCCTAAATGTTAACTTTTGATGATACACACATCAAAGCAACAGGACTCAAATACCATAATAAATTTATGAGAACAAGAACACCTATTTATTATAGAAGAATTAATGTATTATCATCAAATAAAGTTGCAAAATGTACTTTGCATAGAAATAAGAACAGAACTTCTTTGATGAAGATAGATACTAAGTTACTAACATAAATAATTAATATATTACTCCTTTTCAGAAAATCTAAAAACCATGTGACTATTATTGTGAAGATTCGATTTTTCTTGGTTAAGTTTTAATTCATCGAGTGGCTGCGCCAAAAGTGTAAGTCACGGTATTAACCTCGAATCTATCAAGAACGTGCTACACAACAAACAAGGTTGCTTATTGTTAATAATTCTAGTTTTCTGTAACACTGCGTCATATTATACCGGAACTGGTTTAATCAGGCTTTTTATTCGATATGTGTTTAGATTTTCCCCGCAACAATAGATAACAGTAACCAACCAGAATATGCATTCACCTGAACCATATCAATCTATCATGCTATCACGAAAGAAGTGAAATGAGTGAGAGTAAGCAAAGATACTTAAACCGGGTTTGTTTGATACAGAAACGAAGACCACAAGACTAAGAACCAAAGCCTGCTACTCTAACTAGGATTTCATCTATGAACAAACCGGTTCCATTTAGATTAGGGAAATGATCGGATCATTCTTGCTAAAAACCACCACTTCCCTCTTGTGAGCCAAATAACCCTTTGCAAGATTTTCGTATATCAGAGTCGTCATCATACATTCCACCTGCAAATTGTTCCAAAAAAGCTAGTCATAGTTAAAATTTCATTATGTTAATAACACCAACGAACGTGATGGTATGCTGAATAAAAAATTAGTGAAAGTAAATAAAACCAGGGACTAGCCAAGTATATGCTTTAGCTATTACTTCAAGCTTCAGCAGCTGATGAGCTCTTCTTGGATCATTCAGTTTCTGATATGATATCGAAAACTGGTACGGTGTCGAGAGACAAAAAGAGTTATCAACCTGCTTAAACCAAAAGATGAAAATGTAAGAACGATACACGTTCCAGATGTCTTTTGGTTTGACGCAGTTTGATAATTCTTCACGACTCTCGGATATCAAGTTGTATTCTTTCTTTCTCTATCGATAATAATGCCATTCCACCTGCAAATTTGCAACAAAACAGCAAGTTATAGTTAGTATTTGGGAAGAAACATTCAGATACAATTAGGAACTTGAGAAACTGAAGATGTTTCACAGAGAGATACTAACTATATATCTGAGCCGTTTGATACTTTCTATCACACTTCTACATAGATTAACAGAGCCAAGCCGAGAGACAAACTAAGAAACATATGTTCATACATTTAAACAAATATCTGTATCTAACTTAGGATCCATTGGAGCTTATCTCTATCAGTCTGCATCTATGCCAAGAACCATAATCTCATAACTGAACATTTAGTGACACAAAGATAATAAACGTAAGATCTGAGGGAGAAAACATGCAATTCAAAAACAATTACCTTTTCCGCAAGAACTCGAATTTCATAACAAACTAAATAGGATCTTTTAATGCCTAAGTGAATTCCAAGTACTTAAGGAAAGCACTACATAGATTACAATCCAAAGATATCAATATATCATACACCAAGGGGATAACAGAAGCATACATAGTCTTGAGCAGATTAGAGCAGAGAGGAGGAGCAAGTCAATGTACTTTGCAACCTAAAGAAGTACACTTCAACTAAATCCTGGACACGGTAACATTTCTGAGATCAAAACACATGAGCCACATTGAGACAAATTGTCAGATTGACTTTATCAGACTGCTGGCATCAAACTGTTAATTAAGACCAGTTGCAACAACATAGGTCAAGCATGTCACATCAAAGTCTTCGTTCCGTCCCAGTAGATAACATTACCACACACTCATACATCTATAGACAGAGCAAACTTAATCAGACCAATAACAAGACCTAATTGAGAAAAAAGAATACTCAATTGGTGAAGCAGGAGGATCCTATTGAATACATGTTAAATTGGCATTGCCAAACAGACAACTTCTATTACATCCCCGATTGTATGCACCACAGCAGACACATACACCTATGAGTATAGTGGATTCATTGAGATACCTAAATTCTACTGAAATCAAACTTCTAGTAAACATCTAGGATTCAAGGGTTGCAGATTGCAGTCAAACAAGCAAATTGGGAATCTTTCGTACAAGTAAGCGTGTATAAGCGCACACTGATACACTGATAAAGAGAAAACTGACCTGGAAGATGTTGACAGAGTCCGCGAGTTAGAGAAGAGTTGCAGAAGAGAGTCAAGAGACGATTGTTGATATGACACGGCGTCGCACAAGCGTTGTAGGGAGCTTCCCCAAAGCTAAGATACGAAACGACGGCGTATACAAGCCTGTCTTGCTTTTTACTCTCTCAGGCAGTTGACTAATAAAATTGGGGAGTTACCGAGAAACGTGGCAGATTCAGATCCATCGAAAACGTAATGTGGAGAAGTCGCTACTAAAACTACTCAAGTACTAAACTCACATCTCATTGTGTTTCTTCTCTTTAGCTTTAAGTCTTTAACTTAAATCAAACGATCTGAACAATAAAGTTTACAACTTTCTATAATTTGAGTAGAAGAAAGCATTAAACCGATTGGTCAAGGAGAAGAGGAATCAACGATGTCAGGCGACACATTATCATCGAAAAAAAACAAATCCTCACCAGAAGAAGACCAAAACCAACCAAGCCAATCAATCGCACTTCTCAACAATCACACAACTCCCTCCGATTCTGATTCTCCCACCACTAAGAGTATCTCAAGCTGCTTCATCTTTTCATCTCTCCTTCTCGTCACCTGCATCGCTCTATCCGCAGCTTCAGCTTTCGCATTCCTCTTCTTCTCTTCTCAAAAACCCGTCCTTTCCTTAAACCAAGTCTCAAAGTCTCCAGCTTTCGACAGATCCGTCGTTGCTCGTCCACTCAAGAAACTCGACAAGCCTGTGGTTCTTTTGATTTCCTCTGATGGGTTTCGTTTCGGGTACCAATACAAGACCAATCTGCCGAGCATCCACAGATTAATCGCCAACGGAACCGAAGCCGAGTTGGGTCTCATCCCTGTTTATCCGACATTAACTTTCCCTAACCATTACTCTATCGTCACAGGTCTATACCCAGCTTATCATGGAATCATCAACAACAGGTTCGTTGAACCAGAAACAGGGGACGTCTTCACAATGTCTAGTCACGAACCTAAGTGGTGGTTAGGTGAGCCATTGTGGGAGACAGTAGTCAACCAAGGGCTTAAGGCTGCTACTTACTTCTGGCCTGGCTCTGAGGTACACAAAGGCTCTTGGAATTGTCCTGAAGGTTTCTGTCAAGTTTACAATGGCTCTGTTCCTTTTGATGATAGGGTTGATACTATCTTAAGCTATTTTGATTTGCCTAGTAGCGAGATCCCTAGTTTCATGACTCTTTACTTTGAAGATCCTGATCATGAAGGTCACCAAGTTGGCCCTGATGATCCTCTGATCACTGAAGCTGTAGTTAACATTGATCGGTTAATAGGAAGATTAATAGATGGGTTAGAGAAAAGAGGTATCTTTGAGGATGTGACTATGATTATGGTTGGTGATCATGGAATGGTTGGAACTTGTGATAAAAAAGTGGTTGTTCTGGATGATTTAGCTCCTTGGATCACAATTCCTAGTAGTTGGGTTCACTACTACACACCGGTGCTAGCGATTCAACCACCTTCAGGGCACGATGCAGCGGATATAGTGGCTAAGATTAACGAAGGGTTGAGCTCTGGTAAAGTAGAGAATGGGAAGTACTTGAAGGTTTATCTCAAAGAAGATTTACCTAGCAGGCTGCATTACGCAAACAGTGATCGGATCCCATCTATCATAGGACTAGTGGATGAGGGATTCACTGTAAAGCAGAAGAAAAGTAAAGCCAAGGAATGTGGTGGAGCTCACGGGTATGACAATGCTTTCTTTTCGATGAGGACTATATTTATTGGACATGGTCCTATGTTCGCAGAAGGAAGGAAAGTGACTTCTTTTGAGAATGTTGAGATATACAATGTGATCAGTTCGATTCTAGGACTAAAAGCTGCACCAAACAATGGATCTGATGAGTTTCCTTCACACGTTCTCTTGCCATGCGCGTAAGAAAAGTAGGGTAAGTTCATTCTTCTGTCAATAAAAAGGCAGTTTAGACTCGTTGTCAAATCATAAAAGCATTTGATCTGTTAGACTATTTAAGCGTTTTGATATGTATGCTGTTTTTGTACGATTTCAACCAGAAGTTGTACTAAAACTTATTATAATAGATGGATTATGTAATCGTTAAAACTTGTCTTTGACATTTGATGCCAAGATTGGAAGCTTTTTTACTTTTATTCTTAGAAACACAATGCTTTGAATTGGATACTCAAATCTTTTGTCAAAATGATATTGTGTAGTTGCAGGCTCTGTTGTTTTCTTTCTGTGGTAATAATTGGAAAGAAGCTGCTAAGGTAATGTTGGAGTTATCAACAACACAACACATTTGGGAATCCAATACTTATCATTGATGTGGCCTTTTTTCTTGAAATGGTTTACTGCATTTAGATGTCATCACTTACTTATTCCTGAGACAGAACAAAAACCTTCCTAGAAAGCTTGTCAAACCTAAGTAGTGTATTATATATACTAAGACTTGATTGATCAAAAATGTGAATCGAATGAAACCCAAATAGCCTTCAAACACATTCCTAAACAAGTTGATATTTTTTTCTGTAGATTTTTGTGTGTGTTTGTTGTTGTACATCAATTAAAGTTGGGGACCCAAATAACAAATAAAAACAGAAATAGCATTCAAGTCATAACTTTCATGTGTGTGTGTAAAGACAGCTTCACCATAAGCCACCATTACTGTTCCGTGTTAAAACATGATTCTAAACGGAGAAACCAAAAACGCGTTTACACATTTCAACGCTAACGTAGCGACAAAACGCCAAGTGGATGACGGCGGTTCAAACGCTAAATTTGTTAAAATTCGCGTCTATGTATATTTTGGAGACATGATGATTGATTGATGAGAGAAATATATCACTGGAATCTGAACCAGACAGTTTTCTGATCTTCTTCTCCTAGAGGATCTCTCTCTCGGAGAAGACAAAACTAAGAACAATCTCAGTCTCTTCTCTATCTCTGTAGATGGCTGGAGTTGCGCGGTTAACGACGACGTCGGTTCAGGCTCTTCGCGTCTCTTCGTCCTTCACATCCTTTGCCACCGCTTTTAATCCTCTGCAACCTTTCTTACCTCCAAATTCGAATCTGAATTCCGACAAGAGATTGCGTCTTCTCTCATCTTCTCATTCCTGCTCTTCTTCTCATTACCACTCATCTTCTGGTCTCGGAAGCCATATCCCTCTTAGACGACCCAAGAGCCATGTGGTTCGTGTCAAGGTAAAAAATGTCATAGCTTTGAGCTGTTTCTCTCCGTAAATTCACATACCCTTTTGGAATTTGATTGAGCTTCAAACGTGAATTGGGACTTTGATGCTAAAGTTATGTCCTTTAGGTGTTTTTTGAATCTCATTGATTCCTGGTACTGTAAAAATGTGCTATAGAATCTTATCCTGTTTTAGATGATTAGAAAATAGTCTAAAGTTTCAATTTTTTTCTTTAGAGACGGTGATGCCCATTGTTTAAAGTTTGTGATGTGTGTTTGTGGTTTTAGGTAGATGAAAATGTAGCAGAGACAGAGCCACCAAAATGGTGGGAGAGGAATGCTCCAAACATGGTTGACATTCATTCTACTGAAGAATTCTTGAGCGCTTTAAGCGGAGCAGGCGAAAGATTAGTCATTGTAGAGTTTTATGGAACTTGGTGTGCTTCTTGCAGAGCATTGTTCCCAAAGGTTAGTGTCATGTTTACTACCTATTGTGTCTTATTTGTTCGATGTAGCTATACGAGTTCCATTTTCTCTTTCGTGATTCTGAAATAAATTGAGATGTTTCGTGTGTCTCTTTTCAGCTTTGCAAGACAGCAGTGGAACATCCGGATATAGTGTTCCTGAAAGTAAACTTTGATGAGAATAAACCGATGTGCAAGAGTTTGAATGTGAGAGTGCTTCCTTATTTCCACTTTTACCGTGGAGCTGATGGCCAGCTTGAGTCCTTCTCATGTTCTCTTGCTAAGGTAAAGAAGACTATTATATTCCTTTTCCATGTCTAGAGCTTGGCATGTAGCTGTTCATTTTTTGATAGGATCTATCAAATATTAGAAACCCTTAGCATTATAGATCAAAACTTGTTCAAATGCAATTGTAAGTCCGTCTCTGATAACTATTCTGACATCATCTTCTTTAATATTTATATGTTATCAGTTTCAGAAGATAAAAGATGCCATCCGACTGCACAATACCGATCGTTGCAGCCTCGGGCCAGCCAAAGTACCTGAAGGGTTAACCTTAGCCAAACCAGCTGGATCAAGTTGAAGTGCCAGGCTTTTAGATTTACTAGTGCAACAATCTTTGGTTGCTCAAGCAAATACTCATCAGCTTAAATATTCTGTATATCGTCATATTTTTGGTGTAAAAGAATACTTCCTGAATCCGATTACGATTCTTCTGCCCGCTCTAACAGTCAATTGCGCAAATGTATTTTCACTACTACTGCTCGTCTTTATTGCTTGAAAGCAAATCTTATTGATGTAAATGCATGCATGTGTGATGTTAAATAACTCTGATTTGCATAGTTTTGGTTCTCGAGGCTCTCGAGGCTTGTAAATACCACATTGACGCCTTTTGTATCCGTGAGTTGGTATGATTTTCATCTCCGGCGGGGAGACGGCTAAATAAGATTTGCTTAGTCTCTCGATCGCTCTCCTTGGCCCAAGTGAGTACCTCTCCCTGTCTCTCTGCTTCTTTGCTCCAATGTTGTGGATACATTAACTAGGGTATTAACAAGCAGAACCAATAGCTTTAAGATTTTTGGTCAGAACTCGTAAACCGTAATCCCAAATCAAGATCTGTTTAACAAATGATAGTAAAAAAAACAAATACCAAAGTATGTAAAAACAAAAATGGTGATAGCACACTGATTACAAGAATCATTGTGTTGTTATGATATAACACAAATGACTACAAATTTACAAAGAACCATATGCTAACTTATACACTGTTTACAAAATCTGAGCTCTCTAAGTTGATCTAAAGTAAAGTTAAGGACTGAAAACTAAAAACTTGTATGAATACGAGGACTGTTTGGTAAATATTTTAACGTTTTAAAGTTTTAGCCTTTTTGATTTCAGATTTTTTTTCCCTCAGGTTCCCACGCGCCGCCACGAAACAGCAAAAATCCAAAATCCGGCGAAGGTTTGAGAGATGCAAGGAGGAGGAGGAGTGTGGAGCCAACTATGGAGGAAATACGCTGATTACAACTACAACAAGTTCGAGAGATTTGCTGTTTGGGAAATGATCGAACCTTACCGCCGACCAAAAACCTTCACGGCTTTGATTACTATCTATGTCGCCGCCTTTTACACCGGCGTCATCGGCGCTGCAGTTACAGAGCAGCTCTACAAGGTGAGCTAGATTTGTAGGTTCTTATCTGATTCTCGTGCTTAGCTAATGCTAGGGTTCAAAATTTGATAGAAAGTGTGGATCAATTGCTTCATTGTTAATGATTTGATGATTGTTCTTCATTAGGTCTTTCAACCAAACTATAATGTTGTCTTGATTAGTATCTAATCTAATCTAATTCCATTGTTCTGTAGGTATTGAGAATTCTTGACAATGTGTTTCTTACACTGTTTTGTGGTTAGAATAAGTTTATGCATCTCTTGTTTGTTTTTCTAGTGTGAACTTTAATGTTACTCTACTCTCTCTGTAAACAGGAGAAGTTTTGGGAAGAGCACCCTGGGAAAACGGTGCCTCTGATGAAGCCAGTATTCTATCGAGGACCTTGGAGAGTTTATCGTGGTGAGGCTATTGCTTCAGATGCTAGCAGCCAGTGAAGGTAACGATTTTAGGCTATCAGAGACTATGGTGCATCCTTTATGCTGGTTTATAAACCAAACAACTTTGTGTTCTGTAGAGTGCATGTATCCTACTTTGAGTTGTTTAAATGTTCTCTAGGCATCTTTGGATTTTAAGCTGGTCGGTATATTATGCTTGTAGACAATAAGGTCTATTGACGGATAGACTCGGTTAAAGAATTGGTTTTCCATACTTGTAATGAACAGTCTCATTATAGTATTAATGATTTGATAAGAGAAGTTTAAGGGTATCCATCCATTCCTTTGAATATCTCTCTTTTCCATTATTAGTACATTGTACTCTTCTGGTGCCCTGAAATAAAACATTCCTAAATAAGAGAGGTGACCTGACTACCTCTGAAACATCAAGCAAACAGTTTTATGTCTTCAAATTAGGTACTATCACTTTCTTTTTTGAATATAGGTTCCTGTGGTGATGTTCTCTGTTTCTTTCTTTTTCTTTTTTGCTGTTTGTCGCTTGTGAAAGAATATGACAACCTATGGCACTATACCATCCCAAGCAAATGCCTCGTCGAGCCTGAGCTTATTAGGACGAGCCAAAGAATTAATCTCGTTAGGACTTAGCTCTCAAAGGCCATGGCTTGAACTTGTCCAGTGTAGTGCCTTTAGCCTTCCTGTGTCATTTAGTGTAGCCACCGAACGAATCAAAACCAACATCATGATCTTTCGAACAAACTACATTATCATCTTCATTGTTTCTATCTTCATCAGTATGCTCTGGCAACCCGTCCACCTTTCTGTCTTCTTTATCTTGATAGTCGCATGGATATATGTCTACTCCGGGATAATGAACCATGGGTGATATTTGGCAATGTGATCGATGATTCTAATTTGGTGCTGGTTTTGTTGGTCCTCACAATCGGTATATTTCTGTTAACTGATGTATCCCGCGGTATTATGATTGGGGTGATGGCATGTTTGCCCGTTGTTCTGGTTCATGGCATGTGTAGGAATACAGAGATGTTGTTCGTCTTGGAAGATGATGAAGAGAAGCTAACAATAAAGACAGCATCTTCGTCGCTTTCTTCTTCCTCTTAGTAAATCGAAACACAAAAATTTATGTTTTGGTTTTCGTGAATGTGTCTACTTAAGCCATTGTGAAACAATGCACAACCAGTGAATGAAAATCAACATGATGCAAAAAGAAGTTTATCTCTTTTTGCCATAAAATTCCAGGATTTAGACGTTGAGATGTAATGATATTAGTCTTCAGACCTTATTTCACACAAATTAAACTTTCCCTTATTGACCTTGAGGGACTTCAAAATGCTTACAATGAACTTCTTTGAGAAACTAGAAGAAATCTACGATGCACGATGACTGATGTCAACAGAGGCGTCTACTTTCACGCTTTAAAACTAAACTCACTCTTATGGAGACCTGTAGACCTTTATTCAGAACTCTTGTAAATTCTGAGACCTTAATTAATCTGTGGACCACTTTTTTTTTTTCTTTTTAAAAATTAACCTGTGGACCACATATGTGTATCCTCTGGCTCTTCTGGTTCTGCATATGTGTTTTGCAAATGTACTTCCTCTTGCTTTTACTCGTAAAAGTAAGTATATAATAAAGTGACATTTGTCTGTTAAAATAAACTATGAATTATAGTATAAAGAAATAGAGTAAAATAAACTATGAATTATAGTATAATGTTATTATTAAATGTTTAGTAATTAGAGTAAAATAAAAATAAAACAAACCAAACAACATAACAAGATAGAAAAGTCTAATTTCTTATTGAGTTATTTACAATTTTACTCTTTAAAACCTAGGGTTAAAGTTTTAGATATAATTAAATCTAATGTAACATAAATGAATTTATAAAGAATATAAGATTATGATTACATATTATATAAAAATTAGGAATATTATTAATTAAATTAGTTAATAAAAAGCACATATGATTATCGGTTCGGTTTGGGTTTAAACCGAACCAAACCGAACCGTTTGGGTTGAGAAAAAACATAACCAAATAGTATGAGAGTAGGATTGGGTCTGGTTTGGGTCGGTTTGAGTTTGGTTGGGTCGGTTCGGTTCGGATCGGTTCGGTTAAAATGCCACCCCTAGAACAAACCAAAGATGAAGTCAAACAAAAAGAAAATTACCAAAAGAAAAGCAAAGAACCATATGACTGTTGACTAAAAAAGTATTAGTACGGTCATGTGTTATTAATTATTTTTAATATATTTATCTTTTATTGAAAATCAAGATTTTGATCCAAAAATATCAAAATATACATATTTTTAACTATTTTAATCTTTTGTTATTTTTTGTTTTTTATATGATGACATCCCCTTTATAATAAAACGGGAAGTACCCGATATTGTTTTGTACACTATATAATTTTAATAAATTGGTTACAAATAGGTTATAAATTATTTGATAGCTTAACTGGTTACAAGTTAAATAGTGGGTGCAATTTTAATTTATTTTCGGAAGATTTTAGAGAATTTGTTAAAAATATCCTTTTTTATATACCCCTTTTCAAAAATACCCCTTTTTTTGGTTATTTCTATTTTTGCCTCTAATTTTTAATGACCATTTTACCGAAAAATATTTTAATCAATAAAAAGAAAAACAAAATTTTCCCGCCAAAATAAATTTACAAGATTTTTTATTGAGTTTTAAAAGGTTTTTTAAACACTTTGTAAACACTTTTACAAGGTTTTTAAAAGGTTTTCAAATGGTTTTTAAAAAAAAATTTTAAAAGTTTTTAAACACCTTGTAAACGCTTTTAAAAACCTTGTAAAAGTTTTTATAAGGGTTTTAAAAGGTTTTTAAACACCTTGTAAACGCTTTTAAAAGCTTTTTAAAAGCATTTACAAGGTTTTTCAAAGCGTTTTCATTGTGTTTAAAAACCTTTCAAAAACCTTGTAAACGCTTTTAAAAGGTTTTAAAAAGCATTTACAATGTTTTTATAAGGTATAAATTTCAATATTTTTGGCGGAAATTTTTTTTGGCGGGAAAATATATTCGATTTTGATGACTATACATTCTTGCTGTCACTCAAAAAAAGATAATTTGATCATTTTGTATATAAAGAGGGGTTATTTTAAAATTGGTCAACATGAATGGGTATTTTTAAAAAGGGGTATGGAAAAAGGGACATTTTTGAGAATGCCCCAAGATTTTATTACTAGAGAACGTTGTTTCCAAAAATCTTAAAGAGAATATTCCAAAGAATCATTTGATATCATCTAACTTACCATATTAATTTCCTTTATTAAATTATTCATCAAATAAAATCTTTTGATATATAACTTAACATATTAATTTGTTAACTAGTTACTATCCCGCAGAAAACCGTGGACTGAACTTTTTTTTGATAAAAATTTGTAATAATTTATTTTGTTATTATGTTATTGATAATGGTTTGTGATTAAAAATTTGGTGCTTATATTATAATTTTTGTATTTTAAAAATGTTTATTAAAAACCTGTCAATAAAAAATTTGCATGTAATGAATAAAATTATTTAAACCTTTGTGAAATCTTTATTATAATTGTAAAGTAAGTAAAAAAATATAACTAACATGTAAAAAAAAAAATTATCTGTATGTTTTTTTTAAGTACAAATTAGTTTTGATTTTAACATTTTTTTTTTTACTTTCTACAATTTATTTTGTTTGATGTTCCTCTATTTTCGTTTTATGAATTAGAAATAATTATTAAATTAATTATTTAAAATTAATTAAGTTTTTGTAATGGTAATTGAATGTAACTTTTTACACATTTTATAGTTAGTTTTATATTTGTACTTCCCAATTAATATGGTAGGATACTTCACCTCTCATTTTGATATATGAGTCTAATTTATGAAACAAATAAATTATCATATTATTTAATATGATTATAAAATAGTTTTATTTCTGGACATACCATAAGTTAAATTTTTAAAAACAAATATAAATTGTTCAATCTATAAAATATTCAAGCTTTAGGAATATTATTCTTTAAAAATAATAGCTATTGAATTTAAAAAAATTTACTGAGTAACGGGTCAAAATTTGAATATTTAAATTCAATTTCATATTTTTTTGTTGAATTTTATAATTTTATATAATATAATAAACTTTAAATAATTTATTTTGAAATATTTTTAAAATATTGAAACTTGATATAAAAGTTAGAAACTGTAAATATTCTAAATTGATTTGTTATATCCATGTCTATAATATGTCACTATAATAAGAAAAAGTTTCAAGAAACCAAGTATATTAAAACAAAAAATATAACAATATGTTAAATTATTCATAATATAACAATTCGCTTTTTGAAAACCAAATATACAAAATTAAGTCTTATAATGATATTCAAGTTATGATGTAGAATTTACATTGTTAAAATAACTTCACATACATAAACTAATACAACATACTAAAATTTTATTTTAAAATAGAAAATATACAAAATTTAGTATAAAATAAATTTAAGTAGTGTTATAGCACAAATACTTATCTAGAATCATTAACAATAAAATATGTGTCTTTTTCAAGTCATCATATTTAGCTGTAACATCCGAGAACCAATTTTTGTAGTTTTGGTGTGGGTGTCGATCGACACCCTTGGTGTACCGATCGACACCATGATTTTCGGTTTGGTCGGGTTTTTTTTAATTGCTAGTTGGTTCGGTTTGGTTCAATTAAAATCCCTAATCGTGTTTATAAGTGCCAAACGACAAAATAAGGGTTTGGGAAAAGAGTCTTGTGTCGCCGTTGAGTGAGAAAAGAGAGAAAAAGGAGAGAAAACGTTTATGTGAATTCTGGGCTTGTTCATGGTGTTTTGGGAGAGATCTGAGGCTGTAGAAGAGGTAGCTGTTGCTGGGAACGAAGGAGAAGCTCCTGGAGGTGTTGATTCCATCGATTTCTCAACCCAATCTTTCTGTTTTTGAGGTGAGTGCTTGACCATGGTTGATCTAAGCATGAGATCTCTTTTGTTTGGGTGTTTTCTTTGTTGTTTGTGTTGTTTTGTTGCTTGGGTTCGTTGTTTTCGTGATTCCCAGAGGTTTCCGAGGTAATTGTGTGAGTTTGATACGGATTCGAGATGATTTGGAAGGAGAGATCGACGTTTGTGTTCGCGCAGATCATGTCTGCAGAAGAGGCATCGATCGACACTAGGGAGCATCGGTCGACACCATTTCGTGAGGCATCGGTCGACACCGTATAGCATTGGTCGACACCAATGTTTGTAGCATCGATCGACACCGTTGAGGCATCGGTCGATGCTAGTCTCATCCGAGACTATTTTTCCTGGTTTGATGTATTGTTGTGTGTTGTTTGTTTTGCTTAAACGTGAGGGTCTCATATGCTTGTGTGTATAACCTAGTAGATGGGAGGACGGCCTCACTAAGTATTTATGATAATACTTACGCATCTCAATTGTTGTTTGTGGTGTGATTGTGGAATCAAAGGCGATGAGGAGGAGGATGTTCTAGAGGCTTGATTGATTGTGGTCTAGCTATTGTTAGGTTGCTAGAATTGAGTTGATAGAGCATTGTAGGATGTTGGAACTTTGTTATTCATTGTTGGTTGGATTATTGCATTATTGGATTAATGGAATTGTTTTCTTTGGTTATCCGCTGTTGTTGAATGTTATTAGGATGTTAGTGGGTATGGGACCACTAGTGAATTATATTATATGATATATATAAAAAAAAAAGAAGGGTTGTTTCATTGCAGGTCAATTGGTGGCAACTTGTCCTGTAGGGAGGTTGTTAAAGGGTGGGGACCAGGGTTCGAGGAACGCCTGGTGCACCAGTAACCTACTGTGGATTTGAATGAATAGTTCCATTTGCCCTGTGAGGGGTTATGATCGATGCCCTGCAGGGCCAGCTTGGGGTCCGTTTGGGCGGCTAGTAGTGAGGCTAGCGGGCTAGCAGTGAGGCTAGTGGAGTCCACGGGACAGGTTGTTACAATAAAAATTGATTTTTATGTGACAACCCATCCCGCGGACCCCACTAGCCCCCGTTAGCCACCCCAACGGACTATCCGTGGACCCCACTAGCCCACCGCTAGCCATCCAACAGACTCCAAGCTGGCTCTGCAAGGCATCGATCCTAATCCCTCACTGGGCAAATGGAATTATTCATCCAAATCCACAGTAGGTTATTGGTGCACTAGGCGTTCCTCGAACCCTGGTCCTCACCCTCAACCTTTCCACAGGACAAGCTGTCACCAATTGATCTGCAGGTGATTAATCTTAAACCGGACTAATCAATCACTGAAGTCACTTTATTTTAATTTTTAACCAAGTCAAAATCCAAGTACAACAAAATATAACCAATTAGATGATGAACCGCGGTATACCGCGGACAAGTTTTTTTTTTGTTTTGTTTATGTACTATTTTATTACTAAATTTATTTTGTTAATTTTAGTGATTTTTGTATATAATCTGCGATATACCGCACAACAATTTTTGTTTGATACAATCTTAATTAAATTAGTTTGATTCATCATATTTATAAGTGTTGTTAAAATAGTAAAATAAAGATTTAACCCGTATTAAATTATTAAATTAAATATATTTTATTTTTTAGTATTATCAATTCAATCATGTCATGTCATATAACTCGTTATGTAATATAAATTGTTAGTGTTATTTTTGCCCAGGCCGTCATTACCATAAACTCTGAATATAGTTTAAAGAAATAGAAGAAAAAAATCTTTACCAATCGGTTGAGAAAAAAGAAGACAACTAACTTAACAGCAGAAAAAACTAATTTGAAAAATTTGTGATGACATTTTGTCTATGTAGCTCTTTTTTTAGGTGAAGATAGTTTTTGGGTTTCTTCTTCTTTTTGGTTTTTGCGCAAAGCAAATGGTCATCTCCCTTTATGTATATAGAGGATTACATGATTAATCACTACATCCATTCCTATTTACTTTATTTTCCAAAAAAGATATATATATTATCCCCCCCCTCCCAAAAAAAATCACAATATTGCAAAATGTCTATACATTTTTTTTTTGGAATAACACTTTCTTTCATTAATCAAACGAAATCAGGTTCACACAAACCATAGAAAAAGAGATATTTAACACAAAGTAAAAACAACATCAAGGGAAAGATAGGAGCTACACGAAAATAGCTAAAGTAGTTCGACGAAGAATCCATGACAGTTTGGAAGCCATAGCTAGGAAGCAAATTGACGCAAGTGATAACACGGTTTGTCGAGCATTCAACCACGAACGAAGCATAGAATGAAGTGATGGTCACGGTCAACAGACTAAGTGACTTTGAAGAGGGTTCCAAGGCTGAGGTTCTCATTAACGTGAGAAGAGATACAAAGATCTGCAAATCAACAACAAGGGAGAGGTTGGCTTCAGTTTCACGGTCTAAAGGAGTTTGCTTGAAGATGTTTCGGTAACCACCACGAGATGGAGATGGGATCATAATGCCAATACTCCTCAAACTAATCTTTAGCCTTAAAGGCGAATGATGGTGGATAAGCTCCAAATTGTTGCAGGTTAACACCTGAATAAGCTCGGGGATCAGATGGGAGGTTTCATGGTCTAAAGGGGTTTGCTTGAAGAGGTTTTGGTAACCACCACTCCATGAAGATGAGGTCATAATGCCGATACTCTTCGAACTAAGCTTTAGCCTTAAAGGCGAATGATGGTGGGTAAGATCTATATTGTTGCAGGTTATCACTTGAATAGGCTCGGGGATCAGATGAGAGGGAGGGGGAAAGTTGGAGAGTCTATGGTAACCACCGCTCTTTAGAGACGGGGTCATAATGCTGTTCATCTTCAAGCTTTTACAACCAAAATTATCAATACTAGGTGATTCTAAAAGCAAGGTTCTCAAATAAAATGTATATACATATGACATGAAAATCTAGTAGTATTAGTTATAGCCATATTCTCTGCAACAAAATGTAAATTCAAAATAAAATTAGTTAACTTTTTTTAGTTTTTGGAAAATAGTTTATATAACAAAACCAAAAATGAAGTCAACCAAAAAGAAATTACCAAAAGAAAATGAAAGAATCAATGAATCATATGACTGTTGACTAATAAAATCATAAGTCAAGGTCATGTCTTATTAACTATTTTATTTTTAATCCGAAATTTCAAATATATTAACTATTTTAGTCTTTTGCTTTACAACAACAACAAAATATAATCCAGATAATAAAAATGAAAATGATCAATATAATAGTTTTTATGAAGGAATTTGAAATCTTTAGGGAAGAAAGAAGACAACAAAAAAACTAAGAGCAAAAACGCAAGTAGAATTTTTTGTGCTGACATTATTTAGCTCTTTAGTCTCTATGGTGAAATAGTTTTATTGTTAGGTTTAGAGCATATGGTAATCTCTCTTTATATAAGAGATTAGATGGTACATCCATTTTTTTTTCATAAAGAAATATAAGTTTATATATCTAACCAAAATCAGATTGCAAAATTGTCTAAAACATATATCAAGAAAATCTTGCATTAGTGACAAGTATCCAAATGTAAATAAAATATATATTCACTAGGATCAGACCCAAGCTACAGCGCAAGGGAATATTTATAAATATAATTTAATATAAACATAACAAATATCAAATCTAACATTCTCTAACATATGAGTATGAAATTTACAAACTACATAACTCTTGAAAAAATCATGATAGCAAAATGAGTGATACTACAGAAGAATATTTATTGACATATAGTGTGTACCATATATTTTAACATTGTTTCTAGTAGTTAAGTATGCAAATATAATAAAGACAAATAAAGAAAAATACGATCCATCGCAGACGAATACTACTTTTTTGCATGTATAGTATTGGTACATTAACTTTAACATTGTGCTTAATTTTTTATTAATCACACAATAATTAAAAAGTTAGTCCATAATTAAATAGCAAAATACGTTATATAGTTTTTCAATAAATTTTGTTTTCGTAAATATTTGGATAGTATATTTTGTGAAAAAATTATGTGTACCATCTACAAAATTTGGTTAAGTCAGTTACAGAAAAAAAAAGTCTGATCATTCATCAAACAATGCATACATATAATACAACAATCGAATATATTAGAGAGGACTAAACATAATCGAATATAGTACTCTCTCCTCTCTCTCTCTCTATATTCAAAAATTCTAACCAATTCAGGATCATTTTCTTGAGCTTCCACTTCATAGTTATCATCCATTTTGCAACAATTCACATCTGCAATAATATGAACAAAAGGTACAAACTACCAAGAAAATACAAATAAAAATGAGAAAATGTAGTAGACTTACCAATGCTTTTGATTTTCTAGAAGCGGTATCCACTAATCAGACATGGTGCAACTAAAATTATATAACAATATAAATTAAAGTCATTAGGTTTTGTTTCTACCTTCAAAATATTATATTTTCCAATTAAACCTACAATTTCAAAAAAAAAAAAGACTAATATTAAACAAAATGAATGAGAAAAGGTCATATCTATATTACTAACATATTAGAAACTGAGAATTAGAGCTTACATATGATTCGGTCAAAATCATCATCAATTTTGTAATTTGTCTCTCTTGTGTAAGTTGAGTATTATTCCAACAATAAAACACTTTTACCTGAATTTTACCAGCTATATTTTTGTCACAATTTTGCAAACAGAGTTTAGTGGGGCAAATGAGAATGATATGAGAATAGCACAACGTCATGCTAATATTTATAGTTTAGAGAACCGACTATAGGTTTAGGGTTTTGAAAATATTCTTTGAAGATTACACAGGTTTGTTAAGATCACATTCAGTTAGTATATGATTTAAACTACAACATTCCAAATTTAAATAGAATAATATATAACTAACTAACATTCCCATAAATTTTGTTTACTATTGATTTATTCATAAAAGTATTATATAACTATAGGATCTTGAATATTTAATACTTTTTGAATAAATCAATAGTAAACAAAATTTATGGGAATGTTAGTTAGTTATATATTATTCTATTTAAATTTGGAATGTTGTAGTTTAAATCATATACTAACTGAATGTGATCTTAACAAACCTGTGTAATCTTCAAAGAATATTTTCAAAACCCTAAACCTATAGTCGGTTCTCTAAACTATAAATATTAGCATGACGTTGTGCTATTCTCATATCATTCTCATTTGCCCCCACTAAACTCTGTTTGCAAAATTGTGACAAATATAGCTGGTAAAATTCAGGTAAAAGTGTTTTATTGTTGGAATAATACTCAACTTACACAAGAGAGACAAATTACAAATTGATGATGATTTTGACCGAATCATATGTAAGCTCTAATTCTCAGTTTCTAATATGTTAGTAATATAGATATGACCTTTTCTCATTCATTTTGTTTAATATTAGTCTTTTTTTTTTTGAAATTGTAGGTTTAATTGGAAAATATAATATTTTGAAGGTAGAAACAAAACCTAATGACTTTAATTTATATTGTTATATAATTTTAGTTGCACCATGTCTGATTAGTGGATACCGCTTCTAGAAAATCAAAAGCATTGGTAAGTCTACTACATTTTCTCATTTTTATTTGTATTTTCTTGGTAGTTTGTACCTTTTGTTTTCATATTATTGCAGATGTGAATTGGTTGCAAAATGGATGGTACTATATTCGATTATGTTTAGTCCTCTCTAATATATTCGATTGTTGTATTATATGTATGCATTGTTTGATGAATGATCAGACTTTTTTTTTCTGTAACTGACTTAACCAAATTTTGTAGATGGTACACATAATTTTTTCACAAAATATACTATCCAAATATTTACGAAAACAAAATTTATTGAAAAACTATATAACGTATTTTGCTATTTAATTATGGACTAACTTTTTAATTATTGTGTGATTAATAAAAAATTAAGCACAATGTTAAAGTTAATGTACCAATACTATACATGCAAAAAGTAGTATTCGTCTGCGATGGATCGTATTTTTCTTTATTTGTCTTTATTATATTTGCATACTTAACTACTAGAAACAATGTTAAAATATATGGTACACACTATATGTCAATAAATATTCTTCTGTAGTATCACTCATTTTGCTATCATGATTTTCAAGAGTTATGTAGTTTGTAAATTTCATACTCATATGTTAGAGAATGTTAGATTTGATATTTGTTATGTTTATATTAAATTATATTTATAAATATTCCCTTGCGGCTGTAGCTTGGGTCTGATCCTAGTGAATATATATTTTATTTACATTTGGATACTTGTCACTAATGCAAGATTTTCTTGATATATGTTTTAGACAATTTTGCAATCTGATTTTGGTTAGATATATAACACTTATATTTCTTTATGAAAAAAAATGGATGTACCATCTAATCTCTTATATAAGAGAGATTACCATATGCTCTAAACCTAACAATAAAACTATTTCACAAGAGAGACTAAAGAGCTAAATAATGTCAGCACAAAAAATTCTACTTGCGTCTTTGCTCTTAGTTTTTTTGTTGTCTTCTTTCTTCCCTAAAGATTTCAAATTCCTTCATAAAAACTATTATATTGATCATTTTCATTTTTATTATCTGGATTATATTTTGTTGTTGTTGTAAAGCAAAAGACTAAAATAGTTAATATATTTGAAATTTCGGATTAAATAAAATAGTTAATAAGACATGACCTTGACTTATGATTTTATTGTCAACAGTCATATGATTCATTGATTCTTTCATTTTCTTTTGGTAATTTCTTTTTGGTTGACTTCATTTTTGGTTTTGTTATATAAACTATTTTCCAAAACTAAAAAAAGTTAACTAATTTTATTTTGAATTTACATTTTGTTGCAGAGAATATGGCTATAACTAATACTACTAGATTTTCATGTCATATGTATATACATTTTATTTGAGAACCTTGCTTTTAGAATCACCTAGTATTGATAATTTTGGTTGTAAAGCTTGAAGATGAACAGCATTATGACCCCGTCTCTAAAGAGCGGTGGTTACCATAGACTCTCCAACTTTCCCCCTCCCTCTCATCTGATCCCCGAGCCTATTCAAGTGATAACCTGCAACAATATGGATCTTACCCACCATCATTCGCCTTTAAGGCTAAAGCTTAGTTCGAGAGTATCGGCATTATGACCTCATCTTCATGGAGTGGTGGTTACCAAAACCTCTTCAAGCAAACCCCTTTAGACCATGAAACCTCCCATCTGATCCCCGAGCTTATTCAGGTGTTAACCTGCAACAATTTGGAGCTTATCCACCATCATTCGCCTTTAAGGCTAAAGATTAGTTTGAGGAGTATTGGCATTATGATCCCATCTCCATCTCGTGGTGGTTACCGAAACATCTTCAAGCAAACTCCTTTAGACCGTGAACTGAAGCCAACCTCTCCTTGTTGTTGATTTGCAGATCTTTGTATCTCTTCTCACGTTAATGAGAACCTCAGCCTTGGAACCCTCTTCAAAGTCACTTAGTCTGTTGACCGTGACCATCACTTCATTCTATGCTTCGTTCGTGGTTGAATGCTCGACAAACCGTGTTATCACTTGCGTCAATTTGCTTCCTAGCTATGGCTTCCAAACTGTCATGGATTCTTCGTCGAACTACTTTAGCTATTTTCGTGTAGCTCCTATCTTTCCCTTGATGTTGTTTTTACTTTGTGTTAAATATCTCTTTTTCTATGGTTTGTGTGAACCTGATTTCGTTTGATTAATGAAAGAAAGTGTTATTCCAAAAAAAAAATGTATAGACATTTTGCAATATTGTGATTTTTTTTGGAGGGGGGGATAATGATATATCTTTTTTTGAAAATAAAGTAAATAGGAATGGATGTAGTGATTAATCATGTAATCCTCTATATACATAAGGGAGATGACCATTTGCTTTGCGCAAAAAACAAAAAGAAGAAGAAACCCAAAAACTATCTTCACCTAAAAGAGCTACATAGACAAAATGTCATCACAAATTTTTCAAATTAGTTTTTCTGCTGTTAAGTTAGTTGTCTTCTTTTTTTCTCAACCGATTGGTAAAGATTTTTTTCTTCTATTTCTTTAAACTATATTCAGAGTTTATGGTAATGACGGCCTGGGCAAAAATAACACTAACAATTTATATTACATAACGAGTTATATGACATGACATGATTGAATTGATAATACTAAAAATAAAATATATTTAATTTAATAATTTAATACGGGTTAAATCTTTATTTTACTATTTTAACAACACTTATAAATATGATGAATCAAACTAATTTAATTAAGATTGTATCAAACAAAAATTGTTGTGCGGTATATCGCGATTATATACAAAAATCACTAAAATTAACAAAATAAATTTAGTAATAAAATAGTACATAAACAAAACAAAAAAAAAACTTGTCCGCGGTATACCGCGGTTCATCATCTAATTGGTTATATTTTGTTGTACTTGGATTTTGACTTGGTTAAAAATTAAAATAAAGTGACTTCAGTGATTGATTAGTCGGTTTAAGATTAATCACCTGCAGATCAATTGGTGACAGCTTGTCCTGTGGAAAGGTTGAGGGTGAGGACCAGGGTTCGAGAACGCCTAGTGCACCAATAACCTACTGTGGTTTGGATGAATAATTCCATTTGCCCAGTGAGGGATTAGGATCGATGCCCTGCAGAGCCAGCTTGGAGTCTGTTGATGGCTAGCGGTGGGCTAGTGGGGTCACGGATAGTCCGTTGGGGTGGCTAACGGGGGCTAGTGGGGTCCGCGGGATGGGTTGTCACATAAAAATCATTTTTATTGTAACAACTGTCCCGTGGACTCCACTGCCTCACTGCTAGCCCGCTAGCCTCACTACTAGCCGCCCAACGGACCCCAAGCTGGCCTGCGGGCATCGATCATAACCTCACGGGGCAAATGGAACTATTCATTCAAATCCACAGTAGTTGCTGGTGCACCCAGGCGTTTCTCGAGCCCTGGTCCACCACCCTAACAACTCTGCTACGGGAAAGTTGCCACCAATTGACCTGCATGAACAACCCTTCTTTTTTTTTTATATATATCATATAATATAATTCACTAGTGATCCCATCCCACTAACATCCTAATAACATTCAACAAAGCGGATAACCAAAGAAACAATTCCATTAATCCAATAATGCAATAATCCAACCAACAATGAATAACAAAGTTCCAACATCTACAATGCTCTATCACTCAATTCAGCAACCTAACAATAGCTAGACCACAATCAATCAAGCCTCAGAACATCCTCCTCCTCATCGCCTTTGAATTCCACAAACAACAATTGAGATGCGTAAGTATTATCATAAATACTTAGTGAGGCCGTCCTCCCATCTACTAGGTTATACACACAAGGCATATGAGACCCTCACGTTTAAGCAAAACAAACAACACACAACAATACATCAAACCAGGAAAAATAGTCTCGGATGAGACTAGCATCACGATGCCTCAACGGTGTCGATCGATGCTACAAACATTGGTGTCGACCAATGCTATACGGTGTCGACCGATGCCTCACGAAATGGTGTCGACCGTGCTCCTATGTCGATCGATGCCTCTTCTGCCAGACATGATCTGCGCGAACACAAACGTCGATCTCTCCTTCCAAATCATCTCGAATCCGTATCAAACTCACACAATTACCTCGGAAACCTCTGGGAATCACGAAAACAACGAACCCAAGCAACAAAACAAACAACAAAAGAAAACACCCAAACAAAGAGATCTCATGCTTAGATCAACCATGGTCAAGCACTCCACTCAAAAACAGAAAGATTGGGTTGAGAAATCGATGGAATCAACACCTCCAGGAGCTTCTCCTTCGTTCCCAGCAACAGCTACCTCTTCTACAGCCTCAGATCTCTCCCAAAACACCATGAACAAGCCCAGAATTCACATAAACGTTTTCTCTCCTTTTTCTCTCTTTTCTCACTCAACGGCGACACAAGACTCTTTTCCCAAACCCTTATTTTGTCGTTTGGCACTTATAAACACGATTAGGGATTTTAATTGAACCAAACCGAACCAACTAGCAATTAAAAAAAACCCGACCAAACCGAAAATCATGGTGTCGATCGGTACACCAAGGTGTCGATCGACACCCACACCAAAACTACAAAAATTGGTTCTCGGATGTTACAGCTAAATATGATGACTTGAAAAGACACATATTTTATTGTTAATGATTCTAGATAAGTATTTGTGCTATAACACTACTTAAATTTATTTTATACTAAATTTTGTATATTTTCTATTTTAAAAAATTTTAGTATGTTGTATTAGTTTATGTATGTGAAGTTATTTTAACAATGTAAATTCTACATCATAACTTGAATATCATTATAAGACTTAATTTTGTATATTTGGTTTTCAAAAGCGAATTGTTATATTATGAATAATTTAACATATTGTTATATTTTTGTTATTATAACTTGGTTTCTTGAAACTTTTTTTATTATAGTGACATATTATAGACATGGATATAACAAATCAATTTAGAATATTTACAGTTTCTAACTTTTATATCAAGTTTCAATATTTTAAAAATATTTCAAAATAAATTATTTAAAGTTTATTATATTATATAAAATTATAAAATTCAACAAAAAAATATGAAATTGAATTTAAATATTCAAATTTTGACCGTTACTCAGTAAATTTTTTAAAATTCAATAGCTATTATTTTTAAAGAATAATATTCCTAAAGCTTGAATATTTTATAGATTGAACAATTTATATTTGTTTTTAAAAATTTAACTTATGGTATGTCCAGAAATAAAACTATTTTATAATCATATTAAATAATATGATAATTTATTTGTTTCATAAATTAGACTCATATATCAAAATGAGAGGTGAAGTATCCTACCATATTAATTGGGAAGTACAAATATAAAACTAACTATAAAATGTGTAAAAGTTACATTCAATTACCATTACAAAAACTTAATTAATTTTAAATAATTAATTTAATAATTATTTCTAATTCATAAAACGAAAATAGAGGAACATCAAACAAAATAAATTGTAGAAAGTAAAAAAAAAAATGTTAAAATCAAAACTAATTTGTACTTAAAAAAAACATACAGATAATTTTTTTTTACATGTTAGTTATATTTTTTACTTACTTTACAATTATAATAAAAATTTCACAAAGGTTTAAATAATTTTATTCATTACATGCAAATTTTTTATGACAGGTTTTTAATAAACATTTTTAAAATACAAAAATTATAATATAAGCACCAAATTTTTAATCACAAACCATTATCAATAACATAATAAAAAATAAATTATTACAAATTTTATCAAAAAAGTTCAGTCCACGGTTTTCTGCGGGATAGTAACTAGTTAACAAATTAATATGTTAAGTTATATATCAAAAGATTTTATTTGATGAATAATTTAATAAAGAAATTAATATGGTAAGTTAGATGATATCAAATGATTCTTTGGAATATTATCTTTAAGATTTTTGGAAACAACGTTCTCTAGTAATAAAATCTTGGGGCATTCTCAAAATCCTTTTTCCATACCCCTTTTTAAAAATACCCATTCATGTTGACCAATTTTAAAATAACCCCTCTTTATATACAAAATGATCAAATTATCTTTTTTTGAGTGACAGCAGAATGTATCAGTCATCAAAATCGAATATATTTTCCCGCCAAAAAAATTTCCGCCAAAAATATTGAAATTTTATACCTTATAAAAACATTGTAAATGCTTTAAAAGCTTTTAAAAGCGTTTACAAGGTGTTTAAAAAACCTTTTAAAACCCTATAAAAACTTTTACAAGGTTTTTAAAAGCGTTTACAAGGTGTTTAAAAACTTTTAAAATTTTTTTTTAAAAACCATTTGAAAACCTTTTAAAAACCTTGTAAAAGTGTTTACAAAGTGTTTAAAAAACCTTTTAAAACTCAATAAAAAATCTTGTAAATTTATTTTGGGGGAAAATTTTGTTTTTCTTTTTATTGATTAAAATATTTTTCGGTAAAATGGTCATTAAAAATTAGAGGCAAAAATAGAAATAACCAAAAAAGGGGTATTTTTGAAAAGGGTATATAAAAAAGGATATTTTTAACAAATTCTCTAAAATCTTCGAAAATAAATTAAAAATTGCACCCACTATTTAACTTGTAACCAGTTAAGCTATCAAATAATTTATAACCTATTTGTAACCAATTTATTAAAATTATATAGTGTACAAAACAATATCGGGTACTTCCCGTTTTATTATAAAGGGATGTCATCATATAAAAACAAAAAATAACAAAAGATTAAAATAGTTAAAAATATGTATATTTTGATATTTTTGGATCAAAATCTTGATTTTCAATAAAAGATAAATATATTAAAAATAATTAATAACACATGACCGTACTAATACTTTTTTAGTCAACAGTCATATGGTTCTTTGCTTTTCTTTTGGTAATTTCTTTTTTGTTTGACTTCATCTTTGGTTTGTTTCTAGGGGTGGCATTTTAACCGAACGCGATCCGAACCGAACCGACCCAACAAACTCAAACCGACCCAAACCAGACCCAATCCTACTCTCATACTATTTGGTTATGTTTTTCTCAACCCAAACGGTTCGGTTTGGTTCGGTTTAAACCAAACCGAACCGATAATCATATGTGCTTTTTATTAACTAATTTAATTAATAATATTCCTAATTTTTATATAATATGTAATCATAATCTTATATTCTTTATAAATTCATTTATGTTACATTAGATTTAATTATATCTAAAACTTTAACCCTAGGTTTTAAAAGAGTAAAATTGTAAATAACTCAATAAGAAATTAGACTTTTCTATCTTGTTATGTTGTTTGGTTTGTTTTATTTTTATTTTACTCTAATTACTAAACATTTAATAATAACATTATACTATAATTCATAGTTTATTTTACTCTATTTCTTTATACTATAATTCATAGTTTATTTTAACAGACAAATGTCACTTTATTATATACTTACTTTTACGAGTAAAAGCAAGAGGAAGTACATTTGCAAAACACATATGCAGAACCAGAAGAGCCAGAGGATACACATATGTGGTCCACAGGTTAATTTTTAAAAAGAAAAAAAAAAAGTGGTCCACAGATTAATTAAGGTCTCAGAATTTACAAGAGTTCTGAATAAAGGTCTACAGGTCTCCATAAGAGTGAGTTTAGTTTTAAAGCGTGAAAGTAGACGCCTCTGTTGACATCAGTCATCGTGCATCGTAGATTTCTTCTAGTTTCTCAAAGAAGTAAATTGTAAGACATTTTTAAGTCCCTCAAGTTCAAGAAGGAAAAGTATTAATTTGTGTCAGTAAGGTCTCACACTAATATCATTACATCTCAACGTCCAAATCCTGAAATTTTATGGCAAAAACAGCTAAACTTCTTTTTGCATCATGTTGATTTTCATCCACTGGTTATGCATTGTTTCACAATGGCTATGTAGACACATTCACGAAAACCAAAACATAAAATCTTGTGTTTCGATTTACTAAGAGGAAGAAGAAAGCGACGAAGATGCTGTCTTTATTGTTAGCTTCTCTTCATCATCTTCCAAGACGAACAACATCTCTGTATTCCTACACATGCCATGAACCAGAACAACGGGCAAACCAGCCATAACCCCGATCATAATACCGCGGGATACATCTGTTAATAGAAATATACCGATCGTGAGGACCAACAAAACAAGCACCAAATTAGAATCATCGATCACATTGCCAAATATCACCCATGGTTCATTATCCCGGGAGTAGACATATATCCATGCGACTATCAAGATAAAGAAGACAGAAAGGTGGACGGGTTGCCAGAGCATACTGATGAAGATAGAAACAATGAAGATGATAATGTAGTTTGTTCGAAAGATCATGATGTTGGTTTTGATTCGTTCGGTGGCTACACTAAATGACACAGGAAGGCTAAAGGCACTACACTGGACAAGTTCAAGCCATGGCCTTTGAGAGCTAAGTCCTAACGAGATTAATTCTTTGGCTCGTCCTAATAAGCTCAGGCTCGACGAGGCATTTGCTTGGGATGGTATAGTGCCATAGGTTGTCATATTCTTTCTTTCACAAGCGACAAACAGCAAAAAAGAAAAAGAAAGAAACAGAGAACATCACCACAGGAACCTATATTCAAAAAAGAAAGTGCTGGTACCTAATTTGAAGACGTAAAACTGTTTGCTTGATGTTTCAGAGGTAGTCAGGTCACCTCTCTTATTTAGGAATGTTTTATTTCAGGGCACCAGAAGAGTACAATGTACTAATAATGGAAAGGAGAGATATTCAAAGGAATGGATGGATACCCTTAAACTTCTCTTATCAAATCATTAATACTATAATGAGACTGTTCATTACAAGTATGGAAAACCAATTCTTTAACCGAGTCTATCCGTCAATAGACCTTATTGTCTACAAGCATAATACACCGACCAGCTTAAACCCACAGATGCCTAGAGAACATTTAAACAACTCAAAGTACGATACATGCACTCATATACCGACCATAGTCTCTGATAGCCTAAATTGTTACCTTCACTGGCTGCTAGCATCTGATGCAATAGCCTCACCACGATAAACTCTCCAAGGTCCTCGATAGAATACTGGCTTCATCAGAGGCACCGTTTTCCCAGGGTGCTCTTCCCAAAACTTCTCCTGTTTACAGAGAGAGTAGAGTAACATTAAAGTTCACACTAGAAAAACAAACAAGAGATGCATAAACTTATTCTAACCACAAAACAGTGTAAGAAACACATTGTCAAGAATTCTCAATACCTACAGAACAATGGAATTAGATTAGATTAGATACTAATCAAGACAACATTATAGTTTGGTTGAAAGACCTAATGAAGAACAATCATCAAATCATTAACAATGAAGCAATTGATCCACAATTTCTATCAAATTTTGAACGCCTA
>CM043880.1:8904287-9058714 GCA_024034495.1 Camelina laxa
ATTTACCAACAAATCACAATTTCACACTATAATCATTATTTTGTCGATATTATATATGACTAAGACAATCATGCTTTATTTATGAGAAGAAGAAAGAAAAAAACGAGTTAAAAAGTATCGTCCATCATGTTTTCAAACAATGAAATGATATACGTACCATCAATCTTTTTGAAGACTAGACTACACAAAATTAGAAAGTATGTAAATAAGCTAGAAGAATAGAATTGTAATTGTTCTTAGGTCGTCAAATTTTGAAAATGTCGTTTGGGCTACATTTAGAGCCTGTTAGTTTCATAATACGGCCCAGAATGTCGATGACATAAAAAAAAAAAAGGGGAAAAAAGATAAGAAAGAGAAGGCTACTGGTTGTATACTGCGGATAGTTTCCTCAGTTTTGGCCAAAATCAATAGAGGAAGAAGAAGGTAATGGATGGGTTAGGCATGCATCGCACTGGTTTAACGCATATAAGTACGCTCGAGAAATAGGTTTGCATGAGTAAACAATTGCTTTTATAATGATCGTAGCTAAGCATTTTGAAGGTTTCTGTTGGGTACGTACTCTGTTATATAAGGAGTATTATTTTTAAAAAATTTCATGCTATTAAACCTACGTGAGGTATTTTAGGTTTCCTAATAAATTCGTTTTTGCTCTATGTCAGTAAATCATGTTTGGAAGCGCCGCTAAGTCACATTTCCTAGTTTTCAGACAAAAAAAAAAGGCCTTAGACTTGATGCACTGTGCTTAAGATTCTTTTACTTCATGTATTTTTTGCTAAGACTTGGGTCCTAGTTTTGCAAAATAACAATTTTTTTAAACGAATATGGCTGAAAAGTCGGTGGAAAATAAGATAAAATGCAGTCTTCGACAAGACATCACGTACGTGCATGTACTATATCAATAATGCGGAATTGTCTCTTTAAAAAAAAAAAAAAAACTAACGCGGAAATGCTAGTGTTAACAGTAATCCACTTGAATTTTGTCATAGGACATATATTGACTATTGTCCATGCTCATCATTGTGGCTTATAGATATATAGGTCATGTAACCTGCACCGAGTTGGTGATTTAGACGACGTGCTGACTTATCCTTTGGTGTATAAAAGAGACTGAACGCTGCTATCAAGTACTTGTACTTTTACACCCCCAAAAGTACTTGTACTTGTTTACCACCTAGACTTATGGACCTTCAAGCTTGGTTGCTTCTTCCTTGCTCAGCTGCATCCAATTTTATGGACTTAAAGCTCTGTTGCTTCTTCCTTGACCAGTAGCTAAATCCAATTTTATGGACTTAAAACTAATTAGTTGCTTATCTCTTGATCACCTAAATCTAATTTTATGGTTTCAAAAAAAAATTTGTTTGGGAATTAAGAATTATAGAAACCTATTTAAATTCATCCACAATTTACAATCTTATCTAAACTCAAATCTGGATACAGTCTTATTTGGCTACATTCTATATTTCTATTAGGCTGGTCCAGTGGTCCCTAACTTTTAACCTGTATAAAGTTAACATGGGCGTATACATTATATATAGGATTAGGACCACATCAAACACTGGTCATCCACTGGTTGGACGAGTCACGAGCCCACCTCGAAAGGATACAACTCGTGGTGAGAAAACGTGATTTATTCAAGACCGTAAGATCAGATATCAACGGCCCTCCCACATTAACTAGCTCATGCAGATAACAATAATATAAGGAAAAAAGATTGTCTACACCAACTATACCACAATACATTACACATACGAACTTTAAAAATATATACTCAACTATACGTCTATACCACAATACATATACCACAATATATGATTACACATACAAACTTTAGAAATATATACTTAACTGTATGAAGTAATATGTAGTGCATGACCACATATATCAACTATATCATGACATGTGCTCAACTATATCATGACATGTGCTCAAAATATTCAAAAAAGAAAATCTAAAAATTTAGAAACAAAAATAAGAAATTTTTTTAGGAATTATCTAATAAGAAACCAAAATAAGAAATTTAATTATTTAGGAATTATCTATGATATTTTATAATAAAAAAACATATTTGTATCTAATATAAAGATATATTGTTATGTTTCACTCATTCAGTTTTAAAATAGTTACTTTTTTTTTAATTTCAAAACTTAACTAAAATTAAAATAAAAATCATTTATAAGATATGAAAACTTAAACTCAAACCAAAACATCTTGTTGTAATGAATCAAATAAAAAACTACTTATTTTAATATTATTAATTAATAAACATCAACTTCTTACATAATTTATATAAATACATATATAATATTATTTAATATTCCCAACCACAAAAAAATATTTTCTACAATAAAAAATGCTTAGAACCAAACCAATACATGTCAAAATCATTAGCATTATTGCAAAAGTTATATACTCATGGTAAAATAAAAGTTTTATTATCTGAAAATATTTTTAATGATTTTTTATTTCACTTTTATTAAGTTTTGCAATAAAAAACTAATTATTATAAGGTTGGATGAATATAATTAACATATACAAAATATAATTTTACAATGAATACAAACATTTTGTTTATTTTTAAACTCCATAGATAATTTAATAGAAGAATTTTCTTATTTTTGTTTCTAACATTTTTTAAAAAAGTTGAATATTTTGGTTGGTCAATATTGGTCAACGTCGGTCAATATTGGTCAACACCGGATTCCGCGAACGGTATACCAGAATAAAATGATCGTAATTAGCACATGTTAACATACAGTTGGTATATATGTGGTCATGCAATACATATACTTCATGTAGTTGAATATACATTTCTAAAGTTCACATGTGTGACCATGTATTGCGGTATAGTTGATGTAGCTAGTTATCTTTTTTCCATAATATAATGTTAACGTGACTTTTTACCTGACGAGTAGTCTTATATTGTAAATATTAACAAGAGGAATCTGTTTCTACTGTAAAAACATTATTCACAAAACAGCCAAAAAGTTTTAGGAAGGAATCAAATTTCCAAAAGTTTTGAGGATTTTTTTTTGCTGTCCTTCTATATATAAAAAGAAAGAATATATACTGTAGCAGTAAATGTAATAATTGTCATGTCCAATTTTCTTCAATGACAAAACTCCAAACTTAAAAAAAAACTCCAAATAATAATGATTGTTATTTATTACTAGCTAGAGTGCCAACCACTAGTCTATCTATATACGTTAGGTATAATGTAATATCAAGTTAATTTCAATGAGTCAAATATTTTAAAGAAAAAAAAAAGGACTTGCATTCTCCCGCTCTATAAATGACATTAGCTGCAAGAACCATTACAAAACATTCTTTCCCATGGCGAAAACCAAACAAGTTCTGTCTCCCAAACTTTCTCTCATCCTTCTTAATCTTTTCATCGTAGCGGCCACCGCAGCCGCAAGCACCACCGCCGGTACCAATGGTTTTGATTCTCCCTCGTCCAAGATCTCTCGTCCCTGGCCCTTCAAGAAGCTCAACAAACCGGTGGTTTTGATGATATCTTGCGACGGTTTCCGGTTCGGTTACCAATTTAAAACCGACACGCCAAACATCGACCTTCTCATTTCCAGAGGAACTGAAGCCAAACACGGTTTAATCTCGGTTTTCCCCACCATGACATTCCCAAACCACTACTATATCGCAACCGGACTCTACCCGGCATACCACGGTATAATCATGAACAAGTTTACCGATCCGGTTAGTGGAAAAGGTGTTCAACAAAGGCTTACAACCGAAATGGTGGTTAGGTGAGCCGTTGTGGGTAACCGCGGTAAACCAAGGTCTCAAGGCTGTGACTTACTTCTGGCCAGGCTCTGAAGTTCCCAAAGGTTCTTGGACTTGCCCTGAAGGATATTGTCCACATTTCAACCTTTCAATTCCTTTAGAAGAAAGGGTGGATTCGGTCTTGAGCCATTTTGATCGCCCCGAGGACGAAATTCCTGATTTGCTGATGTTATATTTCGATGAGCCGGACCAATCCGGTCATAACTATGGTCCTGATGATCCTCGGGTTACTATTGCGGTTTCGAGGGTTGATAAAATGATTGGTAGGGTGATAAAGGGGCTAAAGAAGAGGGAGATCTTTGATGAGGTTCATGTGATAGTTCTTGGTGATCACGGAATGGTGACCAACTGTGAGTGTGACGAGAAAGCGATATACATTGATGACTTAGCGGATTGGATCAAGATACCTTCGGCTTGGATCCAGTCTTACAGCCCGGTGCTAGCAATTAGTCCACAATGGGACAAAAATGTCGAGAATCAAGGTGAAAAGAACGCGGAAGTCGTGGCAAAGATGAACGAAGCTTTGAGCTCAGGGAAAGTTAAAAACGGAGAATTTTTGAAAGTTTACTTGAAGGAGAAACTACCGGAAAGACTGCATTATTCGGAGAGCTATCGGATTCCACCGATCATAGGAATGGTCGGAGAAGGTCTGATAGTCAGAAAGAATAGAACAAATGCTCAAGTTTGTTACGGAGACCATGGTTACGACAACCAGCTCTTCTCGATGAGGACTATTTTTGTCGGACATGGTTCTAGGTTTATTAGAGGAAAGAAAGTGCCATCGTTCGAGAATGTGCAGATCTATAACGTCGTCGCGGAGATTCTTGGACTTCAACCAGCTCCGAACAATGGTTCTTCCTTGTTCCCTCGTAGCATTCTCTTGCCTTTTGGAGCAACAAGGGATTTAAAATGAGGCAAACATCACTTAGTTCATGAATAATAATAACTAAGATGATAAATGAATGTCAAATCTATATCATTTGTTTTTAATTTTATCTGGAAATGAAGAAAAATGTGACCCCCTAATGTTTTTGATTAACCAGGTTTCGTCTTGAAGCCACGATAAAAAAACAATTCGGCAACTGCTTTTATTTTTCTCAATCATGCACTGCCGAAATTGTTATTTATTGCCGAGTGATTGAGAACAAATATATCATTGTTGTATGACGTGTAGTAAGCCACATCATACACCATGCAAATCCTCAAATATATTATTACTGATTTTCATATATTGTAGTAAGTCACATGTAACTCTCAACCCCTAAAGAGTCCACTTTAGGAAATATTAAAAAGTGTTCTTCTTTTTTCACTCTTGTCTCCTGATAAGTCAATTATTTGATACAGAGAACTCTGGTTGATATTATTTGGGCTATTTTAAATTTTGGGAGATAAGATTGGAATGAGAAGACTGGTTGATACAAATAATAAAACTTTGAAAGATTTGATTTCTTCTGTTGGGTAAGTAAAACATGTGAAAGAAACCTCAGTTGTACCTTTTGAGCAGACCCAAGCATCAATAAAAATAGAGGTTGATTTTCCATAATTTTCAGAAAAAAAAAATCTTTTTAATTTTTGTAGGTAAATTTGATTTGAAAGGAGAGAGTTTAGAGACCAGACAAAGGGTGGTTCAAGTACTTGTCCTGTTTCGTTATTTTATAGTGGACATTTATCAGGGTATTTAAACAAAGAAAAACTCAAACCGTACGTTCTTTACATAAGTCGGCAATCCCTCTCAACAATTGGTTTAAACGAAATGGGAGTATTGTTATCAAGTACTGACATCACAATAACATACAAATATTTAAACCATTTTTGGCTTAGATGATCCGCACATAGATTGTATTCGCATCCCTAAAATACAAAGGATGGTTGAAGGAAGCGTCTTGAATATTTGTTGTAGATTTCACTCATCACTCCTTGAAATACCGGCCACTCCAATGACTTGAGTGAGGGTTTTTCGAGGCGCTTTCAAACATCATTTTCTCAAATAGATAATTGATTAGGTCCACTAAGCCATAATTCACATGTAAACATCAGCCCGTAAGAGATCACACATATTGATGGCATTGGCTGAATTTATTCTCCATACCCATGACATATCTTTAATGTAATGTATTAAATCTATCTCATTGAAGTATCATGACACTAAATATTTGATTAAAGAAATTCATTTTGTTTGCCCAATTTTTTTTTAATATATATAGAAGGGTATTATTAATCACTAGGACTCAGACCCCCGGCGATGTCGCAGGAAAGTATTTTAGAAAAAAATAATTTAAAATTTAAATTAATTTAAATTTAAAATTTAAAATTTAAATTATACATTATAAAATTATTTGAATGTAATAGAATACTTGAATACATAAACTGTTAATAAAAACACAATCATCAAAATGAAAACTTATAACAAAAATATTATGTAGAATAGACGCAACTTTACAAAATATATTGTTTAAAGTATTATGAATATAAGGTAAAGAGCTATAATTAAAAAAAATTATTAAGGACAAAGTGATCCTTACTCCAAATATTGAACTAATGGTTATAATAAATAATGTAATTTTCTATTAAATAATAATAATAAAAAATATATTTAATAATGAGTGAAACAATATCAACGGAAAATTAAAATTTAAATACACAACTCTTAAGAACAAAATAAAATAAATTTTAAATATTAAAATAGTTTTTTAACAAAAAATTACGATAAATAGACACAACTGTAAATTCTATTTTAAGTTTTATTAAATTTCTATATTACTATAATCATTTCTAAAATTTTAGTTAGATGATAGAATAACATTGAATATTAGATATAAATAAATAATATTCAAATTATTTAGATTTAACATAAAATGAAAAATTTGTTTTAAGGAACAATTATTTGTTAGCTATTGATGAAGAGACAAATATATAGAGAGTTAAAAGATATGGCTATTTAAATAGACACATCTATTAGAACGAAAAGTTGTGATGAAAAAATATGAATAAAATATAGTGAAAAGACACAACACTACAATGAACAAACACAACTGTTTGAGTTTTTTAAAAAGAACAAATAAAACCATATTTTTTACAAAAAAGTACTACGAAAAGTCGCAACTGTTGTTCTCATTTATTCAGATTGTTATTATTATTTTTAAATATGAATTTTTTTTAACGGAAAGTTAAGATAAATATACACAATTGTAAATTCAATATTAAGTTGTATAAAATTTCTCTATTGCTATAATCATTTCTAAAATTTTAGTTAGATTATAGAATATATTCAATTATCTAGACTCAACATAAAATGGAAAATTTGTTTCAATGAACTTGTTAGTTAGTGATGAAGAAGCAAATATAAAGAGAGTTCAAAAAGCATAAATATTTAAAAAGACACCCTATTAGAACGAAAAGTTGTGATGAAAAATATAAATAAAATATAGTAAAAAGACACAACTCTACAATGAACAGATACAACTGTTTGAATTAAAAAAAAAAAAAAAAAAACATTTTTTGACGAAAAGGTACTACGAAAATTGCAATTGTTGTGTCTGCACTTGATTATACCTACAAACTCATATAAACTGCTTTTAAATAGAAGACATCTTTATTACCATATTCAAAAGTCAAATCCAAAAGCTCATTATATAATCCATCTAACTCTTGGAAAAAGACTCTATGTTTAAAATTAACTAAAAGTTATAAATTAGATTCATCATTACAAATTTTTTTTGTTAAATCAAGAATTGGAGGAATCTCTTTACTTTTAAAATAATGAATGCTAGAGAATAATTTAGAGAGCTGTAAAAACCGTTGAGATTAAATTTTATATTATTTGCTGTCATGGCAAAAAAATGAAAACAGTTCAAACAGACAAATATATATAGATTTCAAAAGATACAAATATTCGAATAGACGCAACTCTACAATGAACAGTTGCAACTTTACAAAAAAACAGTTACAATGAACAATCGCAACTTTGTGTAAAACACAAAATTTAAATTTTCTACAGATTTTTTTTGGAAAACTATCCAAAAAGTACGATTGAAAAACACAACTTTTGGTGGCATTTATTCGGATTGCTATTATATATAGGTACTTTCATTAATTTTTTATATATATAACTAACTACAAGTTGTAAATTAAATTCATCATTCCAAAAATCTTTTGTTAAATCAAGAATTGGAGGAATTTCTTACTTTTAAAAGAATGAATGCTAGAGAATAATTTAGAGAGCTGTAAAAGCTGTTGAGATTGAAATTTTATATTATTTTGTGTCATGGCAAAAAAAAAAAGAACAGTTCAAAAAGACAAATATATAGATTTCAAAAGATATGAATATTCGAATAGACACAACTCTACAATGAACAATTGCAAGTAAAAAAAAAACAGTTACAATGAACAATCGCAACTTTGTGTAAAACACACAATTAAAAATTTCTACAAATTTTTTTGAAAAATTATCCAAAAAGTACGATTGAAAAAACACAATTTTTGGTGTCATTTATTCGAGATATATTCATTATTCCAAAAATCTTTTGTTAAATCAATAATTAGAGGAATTTTTTGTTTTTTAAAAGAATGAATGCTAGAAAATAATTTAGAAAAATGAATAAACCATTGAGATTGAAATTTTAGTTGATTTTATGTCATGGCAAAAAAATAAAAACAGTTCAAACAGACAAATATATATAGATTTCAAAAGATATGAATGTTCCAATCAACACAACTTTACAGTGAACAGTTGTAACTTTTCATAAATAACCATTTTAATGATCTATCACAACTATTCATAAAATATCCAAAATGTACGATTAAAAAACACAACTGTTGGTCACATTTATACGGTTTGTTATTATTATATAGATTCTAATCACTCAAATCAAACATTCGTAATCTAATCACGACAATATCTAATTTTCATAGGATCTTGGAGATTACTTTTGATTAAGATGATAAGTCTATCCGATTAATATAGAGTACTCCGTCTGTTTCATAGTAGATGATGTTTTAGGATTTTTACATGAATTAAGAAAAACATTTAAGGTCTAGCAATAAATGTATTATTTATTTATAATAACATATTTTTATTATTATTATTAACCAATAGTATTTTATCAAACTTTTAAATTCTCGTTTAATGATTATTGAAATTTACAATTTTTTACCATTAATTGATAAAAGTATACAGAAAATAATTTTTTCTAATACAAAATAAAATTTTACAACATCATCTATTATGATATAGAAGGAGTATATACTAGTCAGTAGTCATACAGATACAGTATAGCGTTTACTATCTCAGCGTTTACTATCTCAATTCACCGATTCCCATTTTCTATAAAGTCCCCAATCTCGAGTCGATCTTACTCGAATATCCATTAATGTAATAAAGATAAGAATTGGGGATGCGTGAAGGGATTCTGAAAGCTAAGACGTGGGTGAAATCAGAAATCTCAACGACTTTTCAGAATTTGAGTCTTTAATTCGTATAAGAAAGTATTTTAAATCGTACTTCTACAATTGTAAATAGCAAAATACAATTAATGATTCGAGATACTCACAATCACCTGCCGACAAGACCCGTGAACACTAAAGTGACCCACTGATACTATCACCTTTGCACAAAACTAGAAAAAGAATTAGTTGGTTAAACAAAAGAAAGCAAAAAAAAAGCATAAGAGATTCTATACGATATAAAGAAAGAAATAAAAAAAGAAATCTCCCGCTCTATAAAGAACGTTGTTGAGCTGATCAACCACTATCACACTACTTCTATCTCAATGGCTAAGACCAAACCTGACCTGTCTGGTTTTTCCGGTTGCACCTTGCGCAAGTTATCTCTGCTCGTTGCTTTTCTCATTGTCCTCGTCGTAGTCGTCTCTGCCCATGGTGTCAACTCACCATCTTCCTACGCTAGGAGAGTACCCCAATCTTCCAAGAAGCTCAACAAACCGGTGGTTCTGTTAATTTCCTGCGATGGTTTCCGGTTCGGTTACCAATTCAAGACAGAGACACCAAACATCGACCTCCTCATATCAAGAGGAACCGAAGCTAAGACCGGTTTGATTCCGGTTTTTCCATCCATGACGTTCCCGAACCATTACTCAATCGCCACCGGACTCTACCCAGCTTCCCACGGTATAATCATGAACAAATTTACTGATCCGGTAAGCGGGGAACTATTCAACAGGAACCTAAACCCTAAATGGTGGTTAGGTGAGCCGTTGTGGGTGACCGCGGTGAACCAAGGGCTCAAGGCTGCGACTTACTTTTGGCCAGGCGCTGATGTCCACAAAGGCTCTTGGAACTGCCCAAAAGGATTTTGTAAAGCTCCTTACAACGTTTCGGTTCCTCTTGAAGAAAGAGTCGATACAATCTTGAACTATTTCGATCTTCCCGAGAGTGACATCCCAGATTTCATGGCGTTATATTTCGATGAACCGGACATACAGGGCCATGAATACGGCCCTGATGATCCTCGCGTTACCGAAGCGGTCTCAAAGGTCGATAAGATGCTCGGTAGGATCATCAAGGGATTGAAGAAGAGAAAGGTTTTTAGTGATGTTCATGTGATATTGCTTGGTGATCACGGAATGGCTACTAACTGTGACAAGAAAGTGATTTACATTGATGATTTAGCGGATTGGATCAAGATACCTGCGGAGTGGATCCAAGATTATAGCCCGGTGCTAGTAATGAACCCGCGCTGGGGCAAAGACGTCAAGAATCCAGGCAAGAAGAACGCTGAGCTCGTAGCGAAGATGAACGAAGCTTTGAGCTCAGGGAAAGTAAACAACGGAGAGTTTTTGCAGGTTTACTTGAAGGAGAATTTACCGGAAAGGCTGCATTATTCCGATAGTTCCCGGATTCCGCCGATCATAGGAATGGTCGGAGAAGGTATGATGGTTAAACAGAACAGAACATACGTTCAAGAATGTTCCGGAACTCATGGATACGACAACATGTTCTTTTCCATGAGATCTATCTTTATTGGATATGGTCCAAGGTTTAGGAGAGGAAAGAAAGTGCCGTCGTTTGAGAATGTTCAGGTTTATAATGCTGTTGCAGAGATTCTTGGACTCCGGCCCGCTTCTAACAATGGTTCTTCTTTGTTTACTCGTAGCCTTCTCTTGCCCTTAGCGCAAGTAGAATGAAACTAACCCAAGTCTTTGACTGTCTTTGAAGTTTGTTTCAGCAGAAACTGCTGTGGTTTCCAGTTCCGATGTATTCTACTTTTCGTTTTAATCAACATGTAGTCATGTACCAATAAATGAATAAGAGAGGAGCCTAAATGAAGCAACAGGATTCAAATACCATAATAAATTTATGAGAACAAGAACACCTATTTATTATAGAAGAATTAATGTATTATCATCAAATAAAGTTGCAAAATGTACTTTGCATAGAAATAAGAACAGAACTTCTTTGATGAAGATAGATACTAAGTTACTAACATAAATAATTAATATATTACTCCTTTTCAGAAAATCTAAAAACCATGTGACTATTATTGTGAAGATTCGATTTTTCTTGGTTAAGTTTTAATTCATCGAGTGGCTGCGCCAAAAAGTGTAAGTCACGGTATTAACCTCGAATCTATCAAGAACGTGCTACACAACAAACAAGGTTGCTTATTGTTAATAATTCTAGTTTTCTGTAACACTGCGTCATATTATACCGGAACTGGTTTAATCAGGCTTTTTATTCGATATGTGTTTAGATTTTTCCCCGCAACAATAGATAACAGTAACCAACCAGAATATGCATTCACCTGAACCATATCAATCTATCATGCTATCACGAAAGAAGTGAAATGAGTGAGAGTAAGCAAAGATACTTAAACCGGGTTTGTTTGATACAGAAACGAAGACCACAAGACTAAGAACCAAAGCCTGCTACTCTAACTAGGATTTCATCTATGAACAAACCGGTTCCATTTAGATTAGGGAAAGGATCGGATCATTCTTGCTAAAAACCACCAATTTCCTCTTGTGAGCCACATAACCCTTTGCAAGATTTTCGTATATCAGAGTCGTCATTATACATTCCACCTGCAAATTGTTCCAAAAAGCTAGTCATAGTTAAAAATTTCATGATGTTAACACCAACGAACGTGATGGTATGCTGAATAAAAAATTACTGAAAGTAAATACAACCAGGGACTAGCCAAGAATATGCATTAGCTATTACTTCAAGCTTCAGCAGCTGATGAGCTCTTCTTGGATCATTCAGTTTCTGATATGATATAGATTCGGAAACTGGTAACGGTTTCGAGAGACAAAAAGAGTTATCAACTTACTTCAACCAAAAGATGAAAGTGTAAGAACGATACACGTTTCAGATGTCTTTTGGTTTGAAGCAATTTGATAATTCTTCACGACTCTCGTATATCAAGTTGTATTTCTTTTCTTTATCGAGAATAATGCCATTCCACCTGCAAATTTGCTACAAAACAGCAAGTTATAGTTAGTATTTGGGGAGAAACATTCAGATACAATTAGGAACTTGAGAAACTGAAGATGTTTCACAGAGAGATACTAACTATATATATCTGAGCCGTTTTGATACTTCCTATCACACTTCTACATAGATTAACAGAACCAAGCCGAGAGACAAACTCAGAAACATATGTTCATACATTTAAACAAATATCTGTATCTAACTTATGATCCTTTGGAGCTTATCTCTATCAGTCTGCATCTATGCCAAGAACCATAATCTCATAAATGAACATTTAGTGACACAAAGATAATAAACTTAAGATCTGAGGGAGAAAACATACAATTCAAAAACAATTACCTTTTCCGCAAGAACTCGAATTTCATAACAAACTGAATAGTATCTTCCAATGCCTAAGCGAATTCCAAGTACTTCACCCTTGAAGGAAGGAAAGCACGACATAGATTACAATCCAACGGTATCATCCACCAACGGCATAACTGAAGCATAAATACTCTTGAGCAGATTAGAGCAGAGAGGAGGAGCAACCGAGCAAGTCAATTTACTTTGCAAACTAAAGAAGTACACTTCAACTAAATTCTGGACACGGTAACATTTCTGAGATCAAAACACATGAGCCACATTGAGAAAAATTGTCAGATTGACTTTATCAGACTGCTGGCATCAAACTGTTAATTAAGACCAGTTGCAACAACATAGGTCAAGCATGTCACATCAAAGTCTTCGTTCCGTCCCAGTAGATAACATTACCACACACTCATACATCTATAGACAGAGCAAACTTAATCAGACCAATAACAAGACCTAATTGAGAAAAAAGAATACTCAATTGGTGAAGCAGGAGGATCCTATTGAATACATGTTAAATTGGCATTGCCAAACAGACAACTTCTATTACATCCCCGATTGTATGCACCACAGCAGACACATACACCTATGAGTATAGTGGATTCATTGAGATACCTAAATTCTACTGAAATCAAACTTCTAGTAAACATCTAGGATTCAAGGGTTGCAGATTGCAGTCAAACAAGCAAATTGGGAATCTTTCGTACAAGTAAGCGTGTATAAGCGCACACTGATACACTGATAAAGAGAAAACTGACCTGGAAGATGTTGACAGAGTCCGCGAGTTAGAGAAGAGTTGCAGAAGAGAGTCAAGAGACGATTGTTGATATGACACGGCGTCGCACAAGCGTTGTAGGGAGCTTCCCCAAAGCTAAGATACGAAACGACGGCGTATAGAAGCTTAGTCTTGCTTTTTACTCACTCAGGCAGTTGACTAATAAAATTGGGGGAGTTACCGAGAAACGTGGCAGATTCAGATCCATCGAAAACGTAATGTGGAGAAGTCGCTACTAAGCTACTCCAAGTACTAAACTCACATCTCATTGTGTTTCTTCTCTTTAGCTTTAAGTCTTTAACTCAATCAAACGATCTGAACAATAAAGTTTACAACTTTCTATGATTTGAGTAGAAGAAAGCATCAAACCGATTGGTTAAGGAGAAGAGGAATCAATGATGTCAGGCGACACATTATCATCGAAAAAACACAAATCCTCACCAGAAGAAGACCAAAACCAACCAAGCCAATCAATCGCACTTCTCAACAATCACACAACTCCCTCCGATTCTGATTCTCCCACCACTAAGAGTATCTCAAGCTGCTTCATCTTTTCATCTCTCCTTCTCGTCACCTGCATCGCTCTATCCGCAGCTTCAGCTTTCGCATTCCTCTTCTTCTCTTCTCAAAAACCCGTCCTTTCCTTAAACCAAGTCTCAAAGTCTCCAGCTTTTGACAGATCCGTCGTTGCTCGTCCACTCAAGAAACTCGACAAGCCTGTGGTTCTTTTGATTTCCTCTGATGGGTTTCGTTTCGGGTACCAATACAAAACCAATCTGCCGAGCATCCACAGACTAATCGCCAACGGAACCGAAGCGGAGACTGGTCTCATCCCTGTTTATCCGACATTAACTTTCCCTAACCATTACTCTATCGTCACAGGTCTATACCCAGCTTATCATGGAATCATCAACAACAGGTTCGTTGAACCAGAAACAGGGGACGTCTTCACAATGTCTAGCCACGAACCTAAGTGGTGGTTAGGTGAGCCATTGTGGGAGACAGTAGTCAACCAAGGGCTCAAGGCTGCTACTTACTTCTGGCCTGGCTCTGAGGTACACAAAGGCTCTTGGAATTGTCCTGAAGGTTTCTGTCAAATTTACAATGGCTCTGTTCCTTTTGATGATAGGGTTGATACTATCTTAAGCTATTTCGATTTGCCTAGTAACGAAATCCCTAGTTTCATGACTCTTTACTTTGAAGATCCTGATCATGAAGGTCACCAAGTTGGCCCTGATGATCCTCTGATCACTGAAGCTGTAGTTAACATTGATCGGTTAATAGGAAGATTAATTGATGGGTTAGAAAAAAGAGGGATCTTTGAGGATGTGACTATGATTATGGTTGGTGATCATGGAATGGTTGGTACTTGTGATAAAAAAGTGGTTGTTCTGGATGATTTAGCTCCTTGGATCACAATTCCTAGTAGTTGGGTTCACTACTACACACCGGTGCTAGCGATTCAACCACCTTCAGGGCGAGATGCAGCGGATATAGTGGCTAAGATGAACGAAGGGTTGAGCTCTGGTAAAGTAGAGAATGGGAAGTACTTGAAGGTTTATCTCAAAGAGGATTTACCTAGCAGGCTGCATTACTCAAACAGTGACAGGATCCCATCTATCATAGGACTAGTGGATGAGGGCTTCACTGTAAAGCAGAAGAAAAGTAAAGCTAAGGAATGTGGTGGAGCTCACGGGTATGACAATGCCTTCTTTTCGATGAGAACTATATTCATTGGACACGGTCCTATGTTCGCAAAAGGAAGGAAAGTGACTTCTTTTGAGAATGTTGAGATATACAATGTGATCAGTTCGATTCTAGGACTCAAGGCTGCACCAAACAATGGATCTGATGAGTTTCCTTCACACGTTCTCTTGCCATGCGCGTAAGAAAAGTAGGGTAAGTTCATTCTTCTGTCAATAAAAAGGCAGTTTAGACTCGTTGTCAAATCATAAAAGCATTTGATCTGTTAGACTATTTAAGCGTTTTGATATGTATGCTGTTTTTGTACGATTTCAACCAGAAGTTGTACTAAAACTTATTATAATAGATGGATTATGTAATCGTTAAAACTTGTCTTTGACATTTGATGCCAAGATTGGAAGCTTTTTTACTTTTATTCTTAGAAACACAATGCTTTGAATTGGATACTCAAATCTTTTGTCAAAATGATATTGTGTAGTTGCAGGCTCTGTTGTTTTCTTTCTGTGGTAATAATTGGAAAGAAGCTGCTAAGGTAATGTTGGAGTTATCAACAACACAACACATTTGGGAATCCAATACTTATCATTGATGTGGCCTTTTTTCTTGAAATGGTTTACTGCATTTAGATGTCATCACTTACTTATTCCTGAGACAGAACAAAAACCTTCCTAGAAAGCTTGTCAAACCTAAGTAGTGTATTATATATACTAAGACTTGATTGATCAAAAATGTGAATCGAATGAAACCCAAATAGCCTTCAAACACATTCCTAAACAAGTTGATATTTTTTTTCTGTAGATTTTTGTGTGTTTGTTGTTGTACATCAATTAAAGTTGGGGACCCAAATAACAAATAAAAACAGAAATAGCATTCAAGTCATAACTTTCATGTGTGTGTGTAAAGACAGCTTCACCATAAGCCACCATTACTGTTCCGTGTTAAAACACGATTCTAAACGGAGAAACAGAAACGCGTTTACACTTTTCAACGCTAACGTAGCGACAAAACGCCAAGTGGATGACGGCGGTCCAAAACGCTAAATTTGTTAAAATTCGCGTCTATGTATATTTTGGAGACATGATGATTGATGAGAGAAATATATCACTGGAATCTGAACCAGACAGTTTTCTGATATTCTTCTCCTAGAGGATCTCTCTCTCGGAGAAGACAAAACTAAGAACAATCTCAGTCTCTTCTCTATCTCTGTAGATGGCTGGAGTTGCGCGGTTAACGACGACGTCGGTTCAGGCTCTTCGCGTCTCTTCGTCCTTCACATCCTTTGCCACCGCTCTTAATCCTCTGCAACCTTTCTTACCTCCAAATTCGAATCTGAATTCCGACAAGAGATTGCGTCTTCTCTCATCTTCTCCTTCGTGCTCTTCTTCTCATTACCACTCATCTTCTGGTCTCGGAAGTCATATCCCCCTTAGACGACCCAAGAGCCATGTGGTTCGTGTCAAGGTAAAAAATGTCGTAGCTTTGAGCTGTTTCTCTCCGTAAATTCACATACCCTTTTGGAATTTGATTGAACTTCAAACGTGAATTGGGACTTTTATGCCAAAGTTATGTCCTTTAGGTGTTTTTTTGAATCTCATTGATTCCTGGTACTGTAAAAATGTGCTATAGAATCTGATCCTGTTTTAGATGATTAGAAAATAGTCTAAAGTTTCAATTTTTTCTTTAGAGACGGTGATGCCCATTGTTTAAAGTTTGTGATGTGTGTTTGTGGTTTTAGGTAGATGAAAATGTAGCAGAGACAGAGCCACCAAAATGGTGGGAGAGGAATGCTCCAAACATGGTTGACATTCATTCTACTGAAGAATTCTTGAGCGCTTTAAGCGGAGCAGGCGAAAGATTAGTCATTGTAGAGTTTTATGGAACTTGGTGTGCTTCTTGCAGAGCATTGTTCCCAAAGGTTAGTGTCATGTTTACTACCTATTGTGTCTTATTTGTTCGATGTAGCTATACGAGTTCCATTTTCTCTTTCGTGATTCTGAAATAAATTGAGATGTTTCGTGTGTCTCTTTTCAGCTTTGCAAGACAGCAGTGGAACATCCGGATATAGTGTTCCTGAAAGTAAACTTTGATGAGAATAAACCGATGTGCAAGAGTTTGAATGTGAGAGTGCTTCCTTATTTCCACTTTTACCGTGGAGCTGATGGCCAGCTTGAGTCCTTCTCATGTTCTCTTGCTAAGGTAAAGAAGACTATTATATTCCTTTTCCATGTCTAGAGCTTGGCATGTAGCTGTTCATTTTTTGATAGGATCTATCAAATATTAGAAACCCTTAGCATTATAGATCAAAACTTGTTCAAATGCAATTGTAAGTCCGTCTCTGATAACTATTCTGACATCATCTTCTTTAAATATTTATATGTTATCAGTTTCAGAAGATAAAAGATGCCATCCGACTGCACAATACCGATCGTTGCAGCCTCGGGCCAGCCAAAGTACCTGAAGGGTTAACCTTAGCCAAACCAGCTGGATCAAGTTGAAGTGCCAGGCTTTTAGATTTACTAGTGCAACAATCTTTGGTTGCTCAAGCAAATACTCATCAGCTTAAATATTCTGTATATCGTCATATTTTTTGGTGTAAAAGAATACTTCCTGAATCCGATTACGATTCTTCTGCCCGCTCTAACAGTCAATTGCGCAAATGTATTTTCACTACTACTGCTCGTCTTTATTGCTTGAAAGCAAATCTTATTGATGTAAATGCATGCATGTGTGATGTTAAATAACTCTGATTTGCATAGTTTTGGTTGTCGAGGCTCTCGAGGCTTGTAAATACCACATTGACGCCTTTTGTATCCGTGAGTTGGTATGATTTTCATCTCCGGCGGGGAGACGGCTAAATAAGATTTGCTTAGTCTCTCGATCTCTCTCCTTGGCCCAAGTGAGTACCTCTCCCTGTCTCTCTGCTTCTTTGCTCCAATGTTGTAGATACATTAACTAGCTAGGGTATTAACAAGCAGAACCAATAGCTTTAAGATTTTTGGTCAGAACTCTTAAACCGTAATCCCAAATCAAGATCTGTTTAACAAATGATAGTAAAAAAAACAAATACCAAAGTATGTAAAAACAAAAATGGTGATAGCACACTGATTACAAGAATCATTGTGTTGTTATGATATAACACAAATGACTACAAATTTACAAAGAACCATATGCTAACTTATACACTAGTTTACAAAATCTGAGCTCTCTAAGTTGATCTAAAGTAAAGTTAAGGACTGAAAACTAAAAACTTGTATGAATACGAGGACTGTTTGGTAAATATTTTAACGTTTTAAAGTGTTAGCCTTTTTGATTTCAGATTTTTTATCCTCAGGTTCCCACGCGCCGCCACGAAACAGCAAAAATCCAAAATCCGGCGAAGGTTTGAGAGATGCAAGGAGGAGGAGGAGTGTGGAGCCAACTATGGAGGAAATACGCTGATTATAACTACAACAAGTTCGAGAGATTTGCTGTTTGGGAAATGATCGAACCTTACCGCCGACCAAAAACCTTCACGGCTTTGATTACTATCTATGTCGCCGCCTTTTACACCGGCGTCATCGGCGCTGCAGTTACAGAGCAGCTCTACAAGGTGAGCTAGATTTGTAGGTTCTTATTTTATTCTCGTGCTTAGCTAATGCTAGGGTTCAAAATTTGATAGAAAGTGTGGATCAATTGCTTCATTGTTAATGATTTGATGATTGTTCTTCATTAGGTCTTTCAACCAAACTATAATGTTGTCTTGATTAGTATCTAATCTAATCTAATTCCATTGTTCTGTAGGTATTGAGAATTCTTGACAATGTGTTTCTTACACTGTTTTGTGGTTAGAATAAGTTTATGCATCTCTTGTTTGTTTTTCTAGTGTGAACTTTAATGTTACTCTACTCTCTCTGTAAACAGGAGAAGTTTTGGGAAGAGCACCCTGGGAAAACGGTGCCTCTGATGAAGCCAGTATTCTATCGAGGACCTTGGAGAGTTTATCGTGGTGAGGCTATTGCTTCAGATGCTAGCAGCCAGTGAAGGTAACGATTTTAGGCTATCAGAGACTATGGTGCATCCTTTATGCTGGTTTATAAACCAAACAACTTTGTGTTCTGTAGAGTGCATGTATCCTACTTTGAGTTGTTTAAATGTTCTCTAGGCATCTTTGGATTTTAAGCTGGTCGGTATATTATGCTTGTAGACAATAAGGTCTATTGACGGATAGACTCGGTTAAAGAATTGGTTTTCCATACTTGTAATGAACAGTCTCATTATAGTATTAATGATTTGATAAGAGAAGTTTAAGGGTATCCATCCATTCCTTTGAATATCTCTCTTTTCCATTATTAGTACATTGTACTCTTCTGGTGCCCTGAAATAAAACATTCCTAAATAAGAGAGGTGACCTGACTACCTCTGAAACATCAAGCAAACAGTTTTATGTCTTCAAATTAGGTACTATCACTTTCTTTTTTGAATATAGGTTCCTGTGGTGATGTTCTCTGTTTCTTTCTTTTTCTTTTTTGCTGTTTGTCGCTTGTGAAAGAATATGACAACCTATGGCACTATACCATCCCAAGCAAATGCCTCGTCGAGCCTGAGCTTATTAGGACGAGCCAAAGAATTAATCTCGTTAGGACTTAGCTCTCAAAGGCCATGGCTTGAACTTGTCCAGTGTAGTGCCTTTAGCCTTCCTGTGTCATTTAGTGTAGCCACCGAACGAATCAAAACCAACATCATGATCTTTCGAACAAACTACATTATCATCTTCATTGTTTCTATCTTCATCAGTATGCTCTGGCAACCCGTCCACCTTTCTGTCTTCTTTATCTTGATAGTCGCATGGATATATGTCTACTCCCGGGATAATGAACCATGGGTGATATTTGGCAATGTGATCGATGATTCTAATTTGGTGCTGGTTTTGTTGGTCCTCACAATCGGTATATTTCTGTTAACTGATGTATCTCGTGGTATTATGATTGGGGTGATGGCATGTTTGCCCGTTGTTCTGGTTCATGGCATGTGTAGGAATACAGAGATGTTGTTCGTCTTGGAAGATGATGAAGAGAAGCTAACAATGAACACAGCATCTTCGTCGCTTTCTTCTTCCTCTTAGTAAATCGAAACACAAAAATTTATGTTTTGGTTTTCGTGAATGTGTCTACTTAAGCCATTGTGAAACAATGCACAACCAGTGAATGAAAATCAACATGATGCAAAAAGAAGTTTATCTCTTTTTGCCATAAAATTCCAGGATTTAGACGTTGAGATGTAATGATATTAGTCTTCAGACCTTATTTCACACAAATTAAACTTTCCCTTATTGACCTTGAGGTTCTTCAAAATTGCTTACAATGAACTTCTTTGACAAACTAGAAGAAATCTACAATGTACAATGATGTGAACAGAGAGATGCGTCTACTTGTATGTCTCCACTCTCTCAAGACTCAACGAAGTCTCAATCTTTCACGCTTTTAAGCAAAACTCACTCTTATGGATATACTAGAAGTAGGCTCGCGCGAGATATATTTCATTTTATAGTTTTATTAGTTCTGATATACCTTAAATCTAGATATATAATTTTGAAATTTTAATGCGCATTTAAAAAAAAATAATAATAATATGTGTTCTTCATGTTTTGACGCAAAATAAAATAAAGGACATCTCGGTAAAAAGTTTTAGTTGAAGTAATTAAGTAGTTATTTCTTATTCAATATCTCATACAAAATTTATTTGATGTTTCTAAATTTTAATACATAATTAATTATATGTGTTTTATCATCATTTGTATTATGCAGATTTTTATCTAGAGGGTATATTTTTTAAAAAAATAGATAATTAATACTCTCTCTGTTTTTTATTACTTGTCATTCTAGAGATAAATTTTTGTTTCCCAATACTTGTCGTTTTAGATTTCTAATGCAAATGTTTGGTAAAAAATTTAATTATATCCAATTTTATTAATATTTTGACCAATAAAAAAAATTAGAAATACATTAAAAAGGGATAAAACATAAAATTTAATGGTTTTCTTAATCTGTGTGAAACAACCTTAATCATCAATTAAAATTAATGAAAGGATATAATAAGAGTAAGAATTACCGTCTTAAATCACCGCTAAACAACTTGTTCAAGCTTGTAATTTACACAAATCCACTTCAAGTTTGTGCACATGCCATCTTCTTTCTCTTGTTCAATACAGTCGATACTTATGCAATGTTCCTTACTTTTTCCTTAAATATTTGCAGGTTTTTAGAATTTTTGTGTCATCTCTCCAAAAATCATATTTTCTAATACTTGACACAAATTAGTATTGTAATAATAAAAGATTACTTAAAATTAAAATTAATTCATAGCATCAAGACTGAGGAAAATATAGTTGTTTACATATACAAAAAAAAAATGTAGCTGAACACAAATATTTTGTGCTTGTTTTAACATTAGTATATCTAGAAATCAACTATAAAGTATATGAAGAAAAATATTTTCTTACTCTCCTTATTTCCTCCAAATATTTTCTTACTCTCCTTCTTTGATGTTAACAACAATTTCTCCAATTTAGAACAATCTCTAACAACAATTACACTATTGTTCTTTAATCAAACACCACATAACCCAAATAAACCCCCATTTTCAATATTTTTTCCTAACATATCTCTTAATATTTGTCTGTTTTCCCCCTTTTCATAATTTGATTACCTTAATTTATTCTCACACATTAAAATTTGCTAATTTATTTTTTAAATCTAAAAATTAATTTCAAATTAAATGATATTTTAAGATTGTCACAAATTACATCTTCAATTTTTCTAATCTATCTCTTAAAATTTTGGCAATTTAAATTTGTCTCTAATTTCTGTATAATTTAAGTTTCCTCAGTTTTTTTCTTCCTAATTTTGTAACTCCAAATAAGTGATCTACTTCCTTATGTAGTGAATAGAAACTCCATCACAAATTACAGCCCCTTTTTAACGGAATTTCTTCATTGTTTTATCTTTTGTATTTATTAACTACATCTTTTAACTTTTAACTTTTTGACTGGATAAACTAAGAAAAAAACATAATACAATTATTTACCAGATACTTATAAGCCACTAAATTGGTATTTAGTAATAATAAAAAGAGCAAATCCACATAGATCCAAATACAATTAAATACATACAATCGATTATGAAAAAAAAATTGCCGAATCAGAACCCCGTCACTCATCTCATAATCATGCTCATATTTAAAACATATTAGTGAGAAATTACAAAGAGCCCAAGCAAATAAGAAACAAAAAATGATCGTAAACCATTTTCACTTGATAAGAATGGCGGATAAATCGATCATTTGTTTGATGCATCTTTATAACCATAAAAATCTGAAATATATATTTTACTGGAAATAGATATATATATTTTGCTGAAAATATATATTTTTATATATTTATTTTTGTGCTAAACTGAAAATATATTTCTAAGAAAGAAATGTAGAACTTTTTTTTTTTTTTTAGTTTTGTGGACTTGTAGTTAATTAAATTCAAATTATAAATAATTTAAGTTAATTATGGTCAAACAACAAATAAATACATGTGTTAGATATACAACACGCCAAGTGTCATCTCCTTAACAAAAGTTGAGGAAAATCTTTTTATATTATATAAGATATACATTCACAACTCGTAGGTCTTCAACTCTTGTAAATTTTGAGACCTTTTTAAACATGTGGACCACATATGTATATCCTCTGGCTCTGGTTCTACATATGTTATTGCAAATGTACTTCCTCTTTGTGTTATTTTAAAAGTATAATAAAGTGACATTTGGCTGCTGAAATATAATTCTGAATTATCGTATTAAGAAATAGAAGTAAATAATCGTACCAATTAATTGAGAAGAATTGAAGAAAGAAAACAACTAACTACTAGAAGAAAAAACAAATTGACAATTTTGTGATGACATTTGGTGAAGATAGTTTTTGGGTTTCGTCTTCTTCTTTTTGGTTTTAGAGCAAATGGGCATCCCCATTTATACAAAGGATTTACATGATTACATCACTACATCCATTCCTATGTACTTAAAAACAAATATTGCAAAAATGTCTATACATATGTCATGAAAACTTATATTGCAAAAATGTCTATACATATGCCATGAAAAATGTCTATACATATGTCAAAAAAAAGATATATACAGTACCCAAAAACCAATATTGCAAACTTGTAGTATTAATTAGAGCCATATTCTCTGCAACAAATACCCAAATTTAAATTAAAACATAAAATTAGTTAACTCTTTGTAGTTTTAGAAAAAATATGTAGAACAAACTAAATCAGACAAAAAGAAAAATTACCAAAAGAAAACCAAGGAACTATATGACTGTTGACTAAAAAAGCATAACTAAATTAACCTAAGCTAATGGAGTCAAGACCATAATTAAATTACAAAATTTAACACCGATTTCAAAGTTAGGCGAGGACATTAACTTTAGGTGACAGACACATAATACATAACAAACAATAAAACTAGAAACAAATTAAATGTTTTGCTTGTAATTAGCTTTTTTTTTCTTATGTTTTGCTTATATTTTATCTTTTTTTTGCTTTGAAATATAATGATACTGAAGTTTTGCAAAGCTCTTTTTAGAAAATAATTCAAAACTAAACATTAGAGCTATTACTTTGATCACAACTCAATCAAGATATTTATTATCATAGCACACTTTTGATATTTATCTCACGTCTCTTCAGGTGATTGATATTTGTCATAATATTTGTAATTACAACCATTAGTTCAATATTTGTCATAATAGCTTTTCAATTTTAGCTCTTTATCATAATTTTTCATAAAATATTTTTTTTGTCAATCGTTTATAAAATTCTTTATATTTATAACATTTCCAATCATGTTTTTTTTTTGCAAAGTTGCATCTCTTTACATAATATTTTTAATTTATAAGTTTACTAACTGTTTATGTTTAATATTTATGTATTTAAAGTTTCAAACTATTCTATTACTTTCAAATATTCATAATATATTATTTAAAATTTAAAATTTTTTCTAAAAATACTTCCCAGCGAAATGGGGATGGGGTATGAGTCATAGAATTTGTAATTGCACTGACTGGAAGGGTAACTACAAAAGCTGATGTATTCAGTTTTGGGGTCATTCTCATGCAACTAGTAACAGGGCAGGCAGCTTTAGACGAGAATCGATCTGAATATGATCATCATATCTCTACTTGGTTCAGGAAAGTTTTCAGCTACAACAACTCTATTGGAAAAGCCATTGACGAAACCATCGAGCTCAAACAGATTATAAACTTTTCTTTTAAGTTTTGTTTTCTCAAAAAAACTAATTTAATCGGACATTAACCTAAGCTAACAGAGTCAAGATCATAATTAAATTACAAATTAAACACCTATTTCAAAGTTCGGCAAGGACGTTAACCTTATACTCTGCTGATGGAACAAATATTAAAACGTAAAGGACTTTGAAAACATCTTTCTAAAGACAGATAACAAATAACAAACAATAAAACTAGAAACAATTTAAATGTTTTGCTTGTAATTAGTTTTTTTTGTTTATGTTTTGCTTATATTTTATCTATTTTTTGCTTTAAAATATAATGATACTAAGGTTTTGCAAAGTTTTTTGTAAAGAATAACTCTCTTTATTATGTTTAGAAAATAATTCAAAACTAAACACTAAAGCTTTTGATTTTAGCTTTATGCAATGATTTTAGTCTCTCATCGATTTCTATTCAGTTTTGTTTTTGTTTTTGAGAGAGGTCGAGCCTTGTCTGATCATCTAGAACACTAGAAGCAGCTTAACACTCGCAAATTAATGTTTTTTAGCTTTTGGAAGCTGGATGTTCAAATTAGTAGCACAAGTTGGATTTGATGAAACCTGTTTAAAGTGTGATGCTTTGTTTGAGATTTGAGCTTATTAGAGGTTCCTTGACTAACCAAAAAATGTTGTTTCCTCTTTTCTAACAGAGAGTTTCAGTTGGTCCATAATGTACAATTGGCTCATCAGTAAAGCTAGGCAATGGCTGCAAACTCTATTCTTCAAGCCATATCTTTGGAAACACTGAGTAAGGGGACTCTTGTGTTCTCATGCCGTAAAATTTCTTTCATCTCTTGTTTGTTTTCCTTACTATATTATCTTCTCTACTTTTTTCTTATATGGATTGATCTTTGCTATGTGTCTGTCTTGGAATTTTTGTCAGCCAGTGGTATTGTTGTTGGCGATGAGCTTCCTGGTTATACAGTCTTAGGATGCAATAACATCATTGGTCACCATGCCGTGGTTGGTGTTAAATGTCATCATCGTCTTTATCTCATCCTTGTTGGAGACTATAAGAAACCAATATTCCTCAAGATTTCATGCCTTGTTTTCTTCTTTTAGAGTGGGGATGAATGTTTTCTTTGCATCGGTGACAACAATGAAATTAGGGAGTTGCTCAATTCACAGGTCATCAAAGCCCAGTGATAAAACGGTACGCAAATAATGGCCATTGACTAATATCATTGAAGTTCCAGATGCTTGTTTATCATGTTCTGAGTTATGGTTAATAATTGAACAGGTTATTGGTGACAACAACCTAGTCATGGGTTCTTGTCATATTGCACATGATTGCAAGATTGGTGACCGCAACATATTTGCCAACAATACACTTCTTGCGGGCCATGTGACTGTAGAAGTAAGATTTTTTTGTGTCTATACTCTATAACCTGGATTCAGCAGCATGGTTTCATTAAGTTCATGTTGTGAAATTTAGGACTATACACACACAGCAGGAGCCACGGTCATCCACCAGTTCTGTCATATTGGCTCCTTCGCTTTCATTGGTGGTGGTTCTGTGGTATGTTTTCCTCTGATACCTCTCAAATGCCAACTTTTCCAACGGGTATTTACTGGTACGGTTACATATAGGTTTCACAAGATGTTCCGAAGTACATGATGGTGACTGGAGAAAGAGCCGAGCTTCGTGGTTTAAATCCGCTCCCATATGAATGCTCAACTCACCATAGAAGAACAGCATATACCACAGAATAGACTAGACTATAGGAGGAACTACAGGGCGTTGAGTTTCGACAAGATAGATTTTGTAACTAGACTGTTAGTGCACTTAACAGCTTCGACCAGCTGATACTTATGAGCCTGTAGCATCGGAGCACACTTGGCAATAAAATGTAGCAAGAAGTTTCCAAATTTTAGAGATTTGGAATACCTTGCCGCCAACTCCTGAACCTTGGAAACAAGACAATCAACAGAATCTTGGGTTAAAGGGACGTCGTGGAGCAAGACGTTCTGGAAAAGGATAAACAGAGATTCATTCCATGTTAGATCTTCAGATATAAGATCTCGGTGGCAGGGAAGGAACAGAAACCTCCTCTCTTCAGTTCTTCCACAAAGTAACTTCTGGCAACAACCAGATGTATGACCCAAGTGCAAGCATTCTTTCAAAACCCTTGAAATCACCTCACAGATGAAGTTGTTTATCCCTTTTTTCCTGAGTATCAAAGGGAACACCAACGCATACTCAGCTGCTCTTTGGTGGATCTTGCAAAACTCGATTGTTGCAGAGATCAACACACGAGAGGCGGATGTCTCGAGTGACAAAAACTTGGGAAGCACGATCGAACATAGAACCTGGCTTGGCCAACCAAGCTCATCTTCCTCAATTCCACTATGCAAATTCGAAAGCAAAACTGCAGCAGTCTCATCATCTGCATTCCAAGGTTCAATCAACGCCAAAACTCTAAAACCCTTCTCCAAGCAAAGTTTTCGAATTTCATCACACAAGGTTAAAACTTCAGAAGTAGACTCAGAGCTAGTAACCTGAGCTCTAAGATTTGCCGCCAATTTATGATCATCAGCTTGTAACCCAACATTCATGGTATGCACAATGTTATCAACAACTTCTCGATGATCTTCTTCCATTTTCTCATCTCTGATAAGACTCACCTCCTCTCCATTCCAAGAATCAACAACCAGCATTTCTGAATCTACTACATCATCGAATGAGACAGGAAGCCATGGTAGAATTGTACCAGTAGAAGCAGCTTTCTGAGTGAGCCAATCAGGTACAGAGTCAAATTCCTCCCTAAAGCTATCTTCATCAACAGAAGCCAAATCTAGATGAGATATCCAATCAAACTTTGGTTTAGGAATTCTGTCGAGCAGGTTCTGTGCATCTCTCTGAACCCAGAAATTAACAGCTTTACTGTTGATCTAAAGTATCTACTAGCTCGGAGTGATAGAATAAAGGGGACGAAACAAGGAACTTTTATTTAGATAGTCAAAGATCGTCGAACTACAATATAACCGTTATAAGCCGATCGGCGAATTACAGAGAATTGTATTTCTCAAAATGACTAACTGAACTATAGCTTTAGAATCGGATTATTTCCTGACTCTTGCCAGACGTGCCCTCTTTCTGCAAGTCGCTCTCTCCTTATTTATAGCTGATGGGACGTTCCATTTTATGCCTCGGGGTCGATGTGGGATTGTCTTTTGAGCAAAGTCGGTGATCGTTCCTATTCGGGCCGTCACTTGCTGGGCTGTCCGTCTCAATTGGGCCTTCTGGAAGCTTTGTCGGCCCGGCAAATGGGTTTTGGTCAGACTTCGCTCCTAGACTTCGGGGTGACTATTTCGATAACGGGCCTATAGGAAAGCCTGTTAAGGCTGGGTGAAACCCATATCCAACAATTGTCCCCCCCTTAGTTCATTGTGGACAGCCTTGGGCCAATGAGCTTACTTCGGGAAATATTGAGTCTGGCCCGTTATTGGAATGTCGATCTAATCCCCTTCATTTGGTTAAGGGGAGGAGGAAACGAAACGTCGTTCCCTAGGGTTGCGTCGATCCGCGCCCTCATTGCTTTAAGGGTTTCTTTTTCCACTGCTTATAAAAGGAGACTTTTTGGGGTGCCTTCTTCAGTTCTTCTCCAGCCGCAAAAGTCAAGGTAACTCGTCTTTCTCCTTTTATTAGAACCCTTCTCTTTTTTCTTCTTCCTTAGTTGTCTATAGGTTGTTAGTGTAGCTTTTACTTGCTCCCCACTGGGTTTGTTGTTGTAATTGCCTATTCGATTTCGATGTCGAGTTCTTGTGAGGAATTTTTAAATGAGCGTTCGTCATCCGGTTCTTCTGAGGCTAGTCCGCCATTGCGGGCTGCCGATTCGTCTGATTCCGGAGCTTCGGCTGATATGCCCAAGCTCTGTAGACGGAGTAGGAGGGTGGAGTCTTTGAACCGTCCTTCGGTACCCAGGGTTGGCCCGGAACCCTTCGTTTCTTCTAGGGTTCCAGTTAAACCGGAGGTGGACGATTTTGGTCCTGATAGAACTGGTTATGGTGGTTCGCCTAGCTCTCGCGATGAAGCTAGATCTGATCATTCGTCCAACAACGTTTCTCTTGACGATGAGATCGAGATTGCTGAAGGGATCGATTATCCGGACGCGCCTTTCGACTCGGGAGAGTCACTTTGCGATGCTGATTCGCTCTGCGCGATGGCTGACTTCTGTAATTCTCCCGGCGTGTCTCTGTTGTATGTCCGGCTCCTGAAGAGCGTGTATTTAAGTGTCCTGACGGATTTATTAGTTTATACGAGCCGTTTTTTACTAAGGGAGGTCTCCGCTTTCCGATTCCAGCCTTCCTGATGGAATATTGTTGGCGCCGTCAGATCGCTATCACGCAGCTTACCGTCCATACTATTCGGAATATGGTCGGCCTCAAACACCTCGCTGACCAATGCGGGGTCAAATTGACTGCTTACTTTGTTGAGGACATGATGCGTTTTACTAGGCAGAAAGGTTTTAACGGCATTTGGTATGCTAGTGCTACGCCTGGATACAAGCTGATGGATCATCCGCCATCAAAGACCCATACTTGGATGAACAGATACTTTTATGCTAAGGTTGACGAAGCTTTGGTAGAGGATATGTCGATAGGTTTTAAGACTGAATGGAATTTGTCCCCTGGTAGTTTCTTGGGTGACCTTTATCCTTTTCCATTTGTTCTGACTGTTGATCGCTAATTGCCTTTATTTTTGTTGACTTCCAGATTTGGTTGATAAATCTGCTGACCCGCCAATTCCTAACTTCTTTGAGGTTCGCGATCTACTAAGGAGGCAAACGGTTCTTGATTGGAGGACTATTCCGCAGCTAGACCATACCAGGGGGAGGAAACCATCGAAAGGTATTGTTCCGATGTGCTAGCCGATATTCGTTCCATTGGTTTGTCGTTTATGTTCTGCTGAGGATCTTGGTTTATGGTGATAGGGGGTGCTAGTCAAACAAAGATGGTGAAATTGGGCGTTCCCAAATACTCCGGCAAGCCGGCTTCGAAGAAGAAGAATGCCGCAGAAGAGAAGGAGCTGCAGTTGGCTCTGAAGAAGAGTCTGGTTGACCAATCATCCATTCAGGGTTCTCGCGCTGGGGGTGCCTCGGGTAGTCGATCCTCCGAAGGTAACAAATCTTCGCGGGACAAGGGGAAAAACAGTGAGTCTGTTCGGCGAGATAAGGACATCGTTCCGATCGACCTCACAGTTGACAAGGAGCGTTCCTCTTCAAAAAATTTGTCTGACCCGATAGGGGATTCTGGTAAGCGCAAAGAGGTTCCGGCTGGTTCTGATGCGGTCGCTGGGTCTAAAAGACTCAAGACCTCCTCGCTGGATCCGAAGGACAAAGGCGTCCAGCCTTCCTACTTTCTGCACTTTCGCTACGCGAAGGACACCCCTTTTCTGTCTGACAAAAGGGAGTGTGGATCTCTCATTCGCGAGGTTTCTAAAGTGCCGGGTGATCGTTCTGAGGGGGATTTGAGGGAGGACGACGCGTTTGACGAATGGGCTCGGCATCATCTCCAGGTTTACATTTTTTTTTTTTTTTTTTTTTTTTTTTTTTTAACGTTGTTTGATTTTGCCTTAGTCTGCGGGGTCGATGTATTCGATGGTTTGTCGCTACGAGCGTAGGCTTAAGGCTGCCGAACGTGAAACCGCCCTTGCCGAGGCTGGACTGAAAGATTGCCAGAGCCAGGTTAGCAAGTATCGATCCGAATCGACTAAGGCTTGGCGAGAGTTTGACCGTCTGAAGGAAGAGAACCGCCAACTGCAAGGGTCGTTGGAACGTTCTTGCGCCGACGTCAGTCGCCTGGAAGCTTCCGTTCGACAGGCTGCTGAAGGATTTGATCGTCAACTAAAAGCTGCGGTCGAGAAGAGAGCCGAGGAGATACGCCACGAGGTGAGGGACGTTTACCGCGATCGGTCGGACCAAAATCGTCAGCATATTTGGGATGTGAGGCGGGCTTTCAATCCAATGATGATGAAGGCTCAGGCGAATGGTATCCTGAAGCAGGTCGAAGATCTTGTGGCTGATGGTTGCCCTATCCCTGCTAAGACGATCCAATTTGTCACTGACGGTTCGGCTTTTTGGGATAATGTTGTGGACGGCATCGAGATCACTCCTCTTGTTAATGATGGGTATGTGGTGACTCCGACTACTGAGCGCGTTGCGGCTAATCCTCGGCGTATTCCTGGCTATGATGAGATCGTCGATTTTGACGAGTACGGCTCGAACATGCCGTCTGCTACCGCCGAGGTGGTGGAACCCGATCTGCCTGACACTGGAGAACAAGCTCCCAATGTTGATGTTCAGTTGACGAGGCAGGGGACGCCGGAACGCGACATTGTGACCGGCCTTGCTTTGGCGGACGCTGCTGTGGCTTCGACTTCGGAGGGTCGTAGTATTCAAATTGCCGGGCTCGTCAGCGATGCAGGTGTGAGGGACCCGCTAGCCTCTGATCCAGTCACCGCTCCTGAAGGCGAGGATGAAATTGCGCCGGAATAAGCCCTGCGTGGCTTTTGAAATTATGCCGTTTGTGGCCTTTAAGACTTATTTTATGCATCACTTACTGTTCCCCTTTTTTTTTAAAAAAAACTTGGATGTTCTGAGGTAGGTTTGTTTTTACTACCTTCTTGTTGGACGTGAATGATGATGATGGGCGTTTATGCCTATAGAATTTTAACATTGCGATTTATATATGTCTCCCTTTTTTTTTTTGACGTGCTGGGTCGAGACTTAGACAAAATTAGGATTTGCCGTAGTCCTCCCCTTTTTGACGAGCTGGGGCGAGACATCGGCAAAATTAGGATTTGCCATAGTCCCCCCCCCTTTTTGACGAGCTGCGGCGAGACATAGGCAAAATTAGGATTTGCCATAGTCCCCCCCTTTTTGACGAGCTGGGGCGAGACTTAGGCAAAATTAGGATTTGCCATAGTCCCCCCCCTTTTTGACGAGCTGGGGCGAGACTTAGGCAAAATTAGGATTTGCCATAGTCCCCCCCTTTTTGACGAGCTGGGGCGAGACTTAGGCAAAATTAGGATTTGCCATAGTCCCCCCCTTTTTGACGAGCTGGAGGATCAATGCGTTAATTGGCTGCGACTCTTGGACTCTTCGGCTTCACTACATTAAATGCTTGGTTTAAATGGTGAATTGCTTTTCCAAGGCGTTTCTCATCATTACCGGGTGCGGATGTTGCGTGTGGCACGATTTTTATTGCGAGGCGTTGGTTGGTGGAGGAGGGAGGTTCATTAAATGCGGGAAAGTGGACGGGTAACCGTCGTGTCGCTTCAGGGCTATCCTGTATTCACTATATAAGGGGAGGCGTGGGTGGGGGAGAGTGGATCACGCAACCTTCTCTCCACCTCTTTTTTTTTTATTTTTGGCTTTGCTCAATATCTTTCTTTGCTTCGTACTCGCCTTGCTCTTTCTCCGTTTTGACGATGAGTGACTCAGAAGATTCGGGGGAATGGGTTCCGGTGAATCGTGGTGAGCGGATCGTCTTTGGTCGTCCTCGTACTAGTCGTTCCCCGTCGCCGGTGCGTGTCGATCCGGCTCAGCCTAGCGATGGGTCGGGTCGATTCGTTGAAGCTCGTCCCAACGACCTGTTCTTCCCATGGAGAAGCCCACCGGTTGCTGCTGCGTCACCCCCGTTTAGACCATTGCCGCGGAACTTCGTACCGGGTGTTGCTGAGATTCCGGCGGAGTTCCTTCAGTCCTTGAGTCCCGACGAAAGGCGTCTGGCGGTCGGCTGGTTTAGGACGGTTAGTTCGTCGTATTGAGTTTTCCACCGTTTGGTTCGACCTTTTAACTATTTTGCTTCTTTCTTTCTTGTTTATGGTAGATCGAGACTCAGCACCGGGCCTACCGTCGCCAGCACGAGTTTCTGGTCAAGCAGATTATGGATCTCGAGATGGGGATGAGGAAATTGGAGGCTGGGCCAGAGGATTGGGAGCGATTTGGGTTCGGGAAGTTCCGTGCAATGCCTTTCTGGCTCCGTGACCGAGTTCGTATCTACAGTCGTGAAGTTCGCGAGAATCGCTGAGGGTGTTCGGCGTATTCTGTGTTTCTATCGGTTGTCGAACCCCTTTTTTTTTTTGGTACCCCTGTGTTGGGTTACTTGTTATTCTCGGAACTCTTGAACTATGGTTGGTCGTAACATTTATTTTTTGTTGAACACTTTACCCGTTCTGCGGGTCTTTTTTTTTTTTTTTTTTAGATGCTTTTATTATATTTGGGTTATTCTCAACAGTGAGACGTCTCTCATCTTATTATGTCGAGCCGAAAGTTTTTGTTCGGAACCCCCTTTTTTTTTTTGGGCCTGCTTTTGCAGGATGCGGCTGCTAGATTTCGGGAGCGAGAAGCGTTGGATTCGCGTGTTAAAGCTCGGCTTATTCCCTACCTTGGACTGAAGAGATTGCGCGCTGGTGGCGGCTTATCTTGCTCATCGGCCTTGGTTTATTTGCGAGCAATGGTTGGAGCTCGGCTTACGATTTACACTTCGTGTGGGGTGCAATTTATTATTATCTTGTTTTAGTCGGAACAACTGGCCAAATTGCCGACCTTGTTTGGATATATGTATATATATATATATTTTCCCCCTTTTTTTTTACTCGTTGTTGCTTGTACGATATTTGTCAATTTTTGCAAGTCAGTATGCCTGAATAAAGAGGCGCAGAGATTCACCAAAGAAAATTGCATTCATAAGTAGTGGCTGCACCTTTTCAGGTTGCCTACGTACCTCCCTTTTTTTTTTAAGGAGGATCAAGCCGACCGTAGTTCAGATTACATAGATATTAAACACTCTTAAGTGGAAATAGAAATATGCATAACATATAAACTTCTTAATAGAAATAGCGTTTAAGGTTGCCAGCATTCCAGGACCGCGGGATTGCCTCGCCGGACATAGTAATTAGCTCGTAGACGCCGGGGCGGACGACCTTGGACACTTGGTATGGCCCTTCCCATTTCGCACCAAGTTTTCCAGCATTGAGTTCGGTGGTATTCTCGAATACCTTGCGTAAAACGAGGTCTCCCTCGTCGAAAGATCGCAGGTTGACCTTTTTGTTATAGTGACGGGCTGCCGCCTGTTGGTAATTCTGAATTCGGAGCAAAGCGCGATCTCGTAGTTCTTCAATCTCGTCGAGGCTGTCGTAGAGCATTTCATCATTTAGCTCGGCATCCTTGACTAGCATGGTTTGGCGTAAACTGCCGACGCTTACTTCGGCTGGTGCCATTGCTTCCAGGCCGTAAGCTAACGAAAAGGGTGTTTGTCCTGATGCTCTTCGTGGAGTTGTTCTGTGGGACCATAATACGCCATCTAGCTCGTCAGCCCAAAGGCCTTTCTTCTCTTCGAGTCGCTTCTTTAAGCCATTTAAGATCGTCTTGTTGGTCGCCTCTGCCTGGCCATTCCCTTGAGGGTACCTCGGGGTTGACTTGCTGAGCCGGATGCGCCAACTTGCGCAGAAATCGTCGAATTTCTTTGATATGAATTGCGACCCATTATCCGTTACGATTTCGTAAGGTAATCCGTGTCGGCATATTATATTTTTCCACACAAAATTCTGGACCTCGTTCGCTTGGATTTTCTTATAAGAGTCAGCTTCAACCCACTTGGTGAAGTAGTCAGTCAATATAAGAAGAAATTTTTTGCCGTGCGAAGCGGGTAGTGGTCCAACGATATCCATTGCCCATCTCATGAACGGGTACGGCGCTGTTGTCGTTGAGAGTAATTCTGCCGGAGCGTGTATGTCTGACGCATGTCTCTGACATTTTTCGCACTTCGTGGCGAACTGTTCGCAGTCGCCGACCATGGTCGGCCAGTATATTCCATGCTTTCTGATTTTTAGTGCTAGGGCGTGTCCGCCGGAATGATTTCCCCCGGCTCCTTCATGCGTTTCCTGCATTACTTGCTGGGCCTCTTCTGCTGAGATGCAATGTAGTAATATGCCGGCCGCACTCCAACGGTAAAGGCGTCCCTCGACCATAACGTACTGTGCCGCTTTCTTTTTAAGGCGCCGAGATTGCCATTTGTCCGCCGGGACTACTCCTCCAGTGATGTACTGACGTATTTCCTGGCGCCAGTCAGCCGGCTCGGCGACGGGTTCAGCCTCATGGTTAGGTTGTGTCTCAGCGTCGAGGTCGGCATATTCCTCCGGGTTGGCAGATATGATGTTAACTTGTGCCCCGGCATCAATGCTACTTACTGAAATACTTTCGACGGGGATTACCCGGCGTAAGTCCGGATCTGAGGTTGACGCTAGGACGGCCAGAGCGTCCGCGGGAGCATTGGCGCTTCGAGGTATTTTGTCGATCACGAAGTGATCGAACTCTTGTGCGAGCTCCTTAACTATTCTCAGATATGCGTCCATGCGGGCGCACTTGGTGCCGTACTCGCCATTGTATTGACTGGCGACGAGCTGGGAATCACAGTAAGCGTGAAGCCTTTTTACGCCGATCCCTGCTGCGAGTCTCATTCCGGCGAGTAAGGCTTCATACTCTGACTCATTGTTGGTGGCTGCGAAATTGAGGCGGAACGACTGCTCGACGACCTCTCCGGTGGGGGATGTCAGACGGATCCCGATTCCTGATCCGTGTTGTGACGAGGCTCCGTCGACGTACAAATACCAGTTTTCCTCGTTTGAAGTCGGAGAGGTGAAATGTTGAGGCAGCTCGACAATGAAATCCGCTAAAACCTGAGACTTCATGCAAGTTCGACCCAGATATTCGATATCGTACTCACTCAACTCGACTGCCCACTTCGCCATGCGGCCTGATTGTCCCGGGCTATGGAGAATTTGGCGCAGAGGTTGGTTGGTCAAGACCGCGATTGTATGCGACTGGAAATAGGGTCTGAGCTTACGAGCTGAAATTACCACGGCGTACGCTATTTTTTCCAAGTTCGGATAACGCAACTCGGCCCCGTCGAGGGTCTTGCTGACGTAAAAGATAGGCTTTTGCTCGCCTCGGTCGTCTCTGACTAATACCCCGCTAACTGCCGACCCCGAAACGGCGATATATAGGTAGAGCTTTTCTCCCTCTTCGGGCTTTGAAAGTATGGGAGGGGTGGTTAAATAAGTCTTTAATTCGACGAACGCCTGTTCACATTCGTTGGTCCATTCGTACGCTTTATTCGTCGATCGCAACAGTTGGTAGAACGGCAAGCTTTTGTCGGTCGACCGCGAAATGAATCGGTTTAAGGCTGCTATCCTGCCAGTCAGGCGTTGGACTTCGCGCTTGTTTCGCGGCGAGGGCATGTCGAGTATGGCTTTTATCTGCTTCGGGTTTGCCTCTATTCCCCTTTTTGTGACGATGTACCCTAGAAATTCTCCTGACGTTACGCCGAATGAGCATTTTGCCGGGTTGAGTTTCATGTTATACTTATTCAGTGTATGAAAACACTTTCGCAGGTGCTCGACATGATCGTTTGCGCTCGCAGATTTGACTAACATATCGTCGATGTACACCTCCATAGTTACTCCCAACTGGTCGGCAAACATCTTATTGACGAGACGTTGATAGGTGGCCCCCGCGTTTTTCAGACCAAACGGCATTACCTTGTAGCAGAATGTGCCTTGATCTGTAATGAAGGCGGTTTTTCGCGGTCGTCGGTGTGCATCAGTATTTGGTTATATCCCGAGAAGGCGTCCATGAAGGAGAGTAATGCATTGCCGGCCGTGGCCTCGACAAGTCTCTCAATATGTGGTAGCGGGTAGCTATCCTTGGGGCAGGCTTTATTGAGATCCGTGAAGTCGATGCAGACTCTATTCTTCCCGTTTTTCTTCTTAACCACCACCGGGTTTGCTAGCCACTCAGGATACTTGACTTCCATGATTGATCCGGCATCTAACAATTTTTTGACCTCGTCATTTACTGCTTTAGATCGTTCGGGTCCGAGCTTCCGACGCTTCTGCTTGACAGGTTTATAAGTGGGATCGACGTTAAGTTCATGACTTGTGACGTCCATGCTGATTCCAACCATATCATCAAAAGACCAAGCAAAGGTGGAAATGTTGTCCTTCAAGAATTGGATCAACTCAATTCTTATTGCCGGGTCGAGATCAGCGCCGATCCCAACGCACCGCTTTGGGTCACTCTCGTCGATATTGATTTCGTCAAGCAGGTGGTGACTTGGAATTTCCTCGGGGCTAGGCGCTGGCAGCTCGTCCAGCGCTTGCTGTGATTGCTATAAATCGGCGGCCTTCCGTAGCTTGCATTCGATTACGAAGCAGTTCCTAGCGTCCCCTTGATTACCTTTGATTGTGAATATTTGGCCGGACAGGGGGAACTTTACGCATTGATGATAAGTGGACGGGACGGCCTGCATGTCGTGAATCCAGGGGGATCCGAGGATGATGTTATAAACGGCCGGCTTGTCGACCACCACAAACTTGTGCCACGAAGGTATGCCGGACACGTAGATTGGCAGCTTGATTGTGCCGGATGTCATCATGTAATTTCCATCGAACCCGGTAAGCGGCCTGATCGACGGTTTGATTTCCCTATTATTGACCTCCATTTTGTCGAGGACATCTCTGAAAATTACGTTAACGGAGCTCCCTGTGTCGACCATAATCCTCGTCACTTCGCTCTCACCAACGTGTAATTCGATGACGAGAGGGTCGTTGTGCGGGAAATTGACTCCAACCAAGTCGTCCGCTGTGAACGTGATCGGAGGTATGAAGGGTGGGACTTTAACTGGCCAGACCGCAGCTGTGCCGGCCTTTACGTAGTCGCGAATTGAACGTACGGAGTCCCTGCATGCTGTCAATCCTCCCATTATCATGTCAACACGGCGACGGGGCGGCCATTGGGTCGCTGTCGGGTCGGCGTAGAGGGTGTAGGTGCCAAACTCCGTTGGGAATTTAACGCACTGATGGTAGGTTGACACCGCGGCCTTCATTTTATGGAGCCAGGGCGTCCCTAGGATGGCATTATACGTGCTTGGACGATCGACGACTGCGAAGTCAAAGAGGTGAACTGTACCACCGACCCTCATTGGGAACATGACCGTTCCTAAAGAGGTAAGAGAGCACCCGTCGAAACCAGTCAAGGTTTGCACTTCGGGCATGGTCAGATGCAGGTCGGCTTTTATCTGAGGGAGCGCCCTCAGGAAGATGACATTTACAGAGCTTCCTGTATCGACCAACACATCCGGGACTAAGCAATCTCCGATGTTTATTTCAATAACGACAGGTCCAGTGGACGAAGTTCGATGCTCAGTAATGTCCCCTTGTTCGAACACGATCGGAGAGTACGATTGGCATATAGGTGTTCTGTCAGGTAACCAATCGCGTTCGGCTCTCTCGACGCTGTGGGTGGGATATACGGTGCGAGGCCAGTTAGGGTCGTACGGTAGGCTTCCTCGTATGACATTAATTCTACGACGGGCTGGAGGTGGTGGCGCGTCGGCCGGTTGGTTTTCTTGTCCTCCCACCTGGTTGCCAGCTGGGGGCTGGTTATTCGGCGCTGGTCCATTGTTGAAGTGGTTGTTTGGGCCTCGTCCTTGATGCCCATGACGTCCTCGACCTCGCCCTCGCGGGGCATTGCTCCTGAACTGGCGTAGCTCCACTTTTACCTCGCCGTTGAGGTATTTGCCGAGCAGCGCATTTTGCAAATGTCTGCAAGACTGCGTAGAGTGTCCAGTGTACTCATGTAATTCACAATACAAGTTATGGTCAGGCTCTTCTCTTGTCCCTTTTGGTGGGGTTGTCGGTACTATAGCTGATGAGCTGATTGCAGAGGTTGGCAGGGCGTTATTGACGAGGTACGTTGCGCCGCGCTTCTTACTGTCCGCGAGGTATTCTTTGTCGAGGTGTTGGCGAGGTTCGTGGTATACCTCTTTTGCTTTGCCCGTCGGCGTCTGAGCTCCGGTAGAAGCACGTTTTTTGTCGTAGATGACTTTTTCTTCTTCCAATTCAATGTGGACTCCCGCTCGATGGAGGGCATCTTGGAAAGTCGGGAACCTGTTCAACTTGAGATCCTTTCGGAACGCGGATTCGTACCACAGGGCCTTGTGAAGGGCTGCAAGAGAGACGCTATGGGGTGCTTTTACCTGTGTGGCAATTTTTTTGAACCTATCCATAAATGTTCGCAACGGCTCATGCTCCCCTTGTTCGATATTGTGGAGATCGGCGATTGTCGCGGTGGGGACGGCCAATATCGAGTATTGCTTCAAGAAGGTCAGCGAAAGTGTACGGAAGCTGTCGATTGAGTCGGGCGGCAGAGAGGAGAACCAGCCGAGGGCATCGCCGCTCAGGTTTTCGATGAAAAGCTGGCATTTTCCGGCATCTAGCTCCTCCGGGGAAAACTCGCAACGATGAATTGCAATTTCGAAGGATGTCAAATGATGGGTCGGGTCCGAATCTCCCTTATATGGAGGCAAGTGCTTTATTTTGCAATCGGGACGAACGACGACTCTACGGATTCGTGCAGTGAATGGCGTTTTCTGGGATTGTTCCAACATATGGTCTACATCAGGTGCCGCGCTGGTTGCTTGGTGGAACTTGCTTGTGACATCTTTCATTTGGCTTTTGAGTTCGGCCAAATCTCCGCTCTGGTTTTGATCGGCATTATTGGGATTGGCTCTATTAGCGCCATCCGGATGTTCGGCATTTTCTTGTAGTTTTGCACAGACGCTGGAGAGAGTGGCGAATCGTTCCTCTGTCTTTCTGTCCTGGGCGTCGATCTTCTCCAGGATGCTTCTCATTAGTGCTCCTATGTCAAGGGCGCTGGTACCTTCTCCGATTGAGCCGTTCGGCGTTGTCGGGGGCCGGGTCGGCGGTATTGGAAGCTCCTCTTGGGCTTGCTGGACGCGATCCGGTGTGTCCGCCACATATCCGTCACTGCCCGTCGTTTCTCTTTCTGCCATTGTTCGAGATGTACTCCGTCGATGTTGGACTTTCTTCAAAAGCTTTCCTTGTTGATTTCCCTGGATGCGCACCAAATGTTGATCTAAAGTATCTACTAGCTCGGAGTGATAGAATAAAGGGGACGAAACAAGGAACTTTTATTTAGATAGTCAAAGATCGTCGAACTACAATATAACCGTTATAAGCCGATCGGCGAATTACAGAGAATTGTATTTCTCAAAATGACTAACTGAACTATAGCTTTAGAATCGGATTATTTCCTGACTCTTGCTAGACGTGCCCCCTTTCTGCAAGTCGCTCTCTCCTTATTTATAGCTGATGGGACGTTCCATTTTATGCCTCGGGGTCGATGTGGGATTGTCTTTTGAGCAAAGTCGGTGATCGTTCCTATTCGGGCCGTCACTTGCTGGGCTGTCCGTCTCAATTGGGCCTTCTGGAAGCTTTGTCGGCCCGGCAAATGGGTTTTGGTCAGACTTCGCTCCTAGACTTCGGGGTGACTATTTCGATAACGGGCCTATAGGAAAGCCTGTTAAGGCTGGGTGAAACCCATATCCAACAATTGCTGCACAATTGTTTGCTAATAATACCCTTAGTTCATTGTGTATAGTCTTGGGCCAATGAGCTTACTTCGGGAAATATTGAGTCTGGCCCGTTATTGGAATGTCGATCTAATCCCCTTCATTTGGTTAAGGGGAGGAGGAAACGAAACGTCGTTCCCTAGGGTTGCGTCGATCCGCGCCCTCATTGCTTTAAGGGTTTCTTTTTCCACTGCTTATAAAAGGAGACTTTTTGGGGTGCCTTCTTCAGTTCTTCTCCAGCCGCAAAAGTCAAGGTAACTCGTCTTTCTCCTTTTATTAGAACCCTTCTCTTTTTCTTCTTCCTTAGTTGTCTATAGGTTGTTAGTGTAGCTTTTACTTGCTCCCCACTGGATTGTTGTTGTAATTGCCTATTCGATTTCGATGTCGAGTTCTTGTGAGGAATTTTTAAATGAGCGTTCGTCATCCGGTTCTTCTGAGGCTAGTCCGCCATTGCGGGCTGCCGATTCGTCTGATTCCGGAGCTTCGGCTGATATGCCCAAGCTCTGTAGACGGAGTAGGAGGGTGGAGTCTTTGAACCGTCCTTCGGTACCCAGGGTTGGCCCGGAACCCTTCGTTTCTTCTAGGGTTCCAGTTAAACCGGAGGTGGACGATTTTGGTCCTGATAGAACTGGTTATGGTGGTTCGCCTAGCTCTCGCGATGAAGCTAGATCTGATCATTCGTCCAACAACGTTTCTCTTGACGATGAGATCGAGATTGCTGAAGGGATCGATTATCCGGACGCGCCTTTCGACTCGGGAGAGTCACTTTGCGATGCTGATTCGCTCTGCGCGATGGCTGACTTCTGTAATTCTCCCCGGCGTGTCTCTGTTGTATGTCCGGCTCCTGAAGAGCGTGTATTTAAGTGTCCTGACGGATTTATTAGTTTATACGAGCCGTTTTTTACTAAGGGAGGTCTCCGCTTTCCGATTCCAGCCTTCCTGATGGAATATTGTTGGCGCCGTCAGATCGCTATCACGCAGCTTACCGTCCATACTATTCGGAATATGGTCGGCCTCAAACACCTCGCTGACCAATGCGGGGTCAAATTGACTGCTTACTTTGTTGAGGACATGATGCGTTTTACTAGGCAGAAAGGTTTTAACGGCATTTGGTATGCTAGTGCTACGCCTGGATACAAGCTGATGGATCATCCGCCATCAAAGACCCATACTTGGATGAACAGATACTTTTATGCTAAGGTTGACGAAGCTTTGGTAGAGGATATGTCGATAGGTTTTAAGACTGAATGGAATTTGTCCCTGGTAGTTTCTTGGGTGACCTTTATCCTTTTCCATTTGTTCGACTGTTGATCGCTAATTGCCTTTATTTTTGTTGACTTCCAGATTTGGTTGATAAATCTGCTGACCCGCCAATTCCTAACTTCTTTGAGGTTCGCGATCTACTAAGGAGGCAAACGGTTCTTGATTGGAGGACTATTCCGCAGCTAGACCATACCAGGGGAGGAAACCATCGAAAGGTATTGTTCCGATGTGCTAGCCGATATTCGTTCCATTGGTTTGTCGTTTATGTTCTGCTGAGGATCTTGGTTTATGGTGATAGGGGGTGCTAGTCAAACAAAGATGGTGAAATTGGGCGTTCCCAAATACTCCGGCAAGCCGCTTCGAAGAAGAAGAATGCCGCAGAAGAGAAGGAGCTGCAGTTGGCTCTGAAGAAGAGTCTGGTTGACCAATCATCCATTCAGGGTTCTCGCGCTGGGGTGCCCGGGTAGTCGATCCTCCGAAGGTAACAAATCTTCGCGGGACAAGGGGAAAAACAGTGAGTCTGTTCGGCGAGATAAGGACATCGTTCCGATCGACCTCACAGTTGACAAGGAGCGTTCCTCTTCAAAAAATTTGTCTGACCCGATAGGGGATTCTGGTAAGCGCAAAGAGGTTCCGGCTGGTTCAGATGCGGTCGCTGGGTCTAAAAGACTCAAGACCTCCTCGCTGGATCCGAAGGACAAAGGCGTCCAGCCTTCCTACTTTCTGCACTTTCGCTACGCGAAGGACACCCCTTTTCTGTCTGACAAAAGGGAGTGTGGATCTCTCATTCGCGAGGTTTCTAAAGTGCCGGGTGATCGTTCTGAGGGGATTTGAGGAGGACGACGCGTTTGACGAATGGGCTCGGCATCATCTCCAGGTTTACATTTTTTTTTTTTTTTTTTTTTTTTTTTTTTAACGTTGTTTGATTTTGCCTTAGTCTGCGGGGTCGATGTATTCGATGGTTTGTCGCTACGAGCGTAGGCTTAAGGCTGCCGAACGTGAAACCGCCCTTGCCGAGGCTGGACTGAAAGATTGCCAGAGCCAGGTTAGCAAGTATCGATCCGAATCGACTAAGGCTTGGCGAGAGTTTGACCGTCTGAAGGAAGAGAACCGCCAACTGCAAGGGTCGTTGGAACGTTCTTGCGCCGACGTCAGTCGCCTGGAAGCTTCCGTTCGACAGGCTGCTGAAGGATTTGATCGTCAACTAAAAGCTGCGGTCGAGAAGAGAGCCGAGGAGATACGCCACGAGGTGAGGGACGTTTACCGCGATCGGTCGGACCAAAATCGTCAGCATATTTGGGATGTGAGGCGGGCTTTCAATCCAATGATGATGAAGGCTCAGGCGAATGGTATCTGAAGCAGGTCGAAGATCTTGTGGCTGATGGTTGCCCTATCCCTGCTAAGACGATCCAATTTGTCACTGACGGTTCGGCTTTTGGGATAATGTTGTGGACGGCATCGAGATCACTCCTCTTGTTAATGATGGGTATGTGGTGACTCCGACTACTGAGCGCGTTGCGGCTAATCCTCGGCGTATTCCTGGCTATGATGAGATCGTCGATTTTGACGAGTACGGCTCGAACATGCCGTCTGCTACCGCCGAGGTGGTGGAACCCGATCTGCCTGACACTGGAGAACAAGCTCCCAATGTTGATGTTCAGTTGACGAGGCAGGGGACGCCGGAACGCGACATTGTGACCGGCCTTGCTTTGGCGGACGCTGCTGTGGCTTCGACTTCGGAGGGTCGTAGTATTCAAATTGCCGGGCTCGTCAGCGATGCAGGTGTGAGGGACCCGCTAGCCTCTGATCCAGTCACCGCTCCTGAAGGCGAGGATGAAATTGCGCCGGAATAAGCCCTGCGTGGCTTTTGAAATTATGCCGTTTGTGGCCTTTAAGACTTATTTTATGCATCACTTACTGTTCCCCTTTTTTTTAAAAAAAAAAACTTGGATGTTCTGAGGTAGGTTTGTTTTTACTACCTTCTTGTTGGACGTGAATGATGATGATGGGCGTTTATGCCTATAGAATTTTAAGATTGCGATTTATATATGTCTCCCTTTTTTTTTTTGACGTGCTGGGTCGAGACTTAGACAAAATTAGGATTTGCCGTAGTCCTCCCCTTTTTGACGAGCTGGGGCGAGACATCGGCAAAATTAGGATTTGTCATAGTCCCCCCCTTTTTGACGAGCTGGAGGACCAGTGCGTTAATTGGCTGCGACTCTTGGACTCTTCGGCTTCACTACATTAAATGCTTGGTTTAAATGGTGAATTGCTTTTCCGAGGCGTTTCTCATCATTACCGGGTGCGGATGTTGCGTGTGGCACGATTTTTATTGCGAGGCGTTGGTTGGTGGAGGAGGGAGGTTCATTAAATGCGGGAAAGTGGACGGGTAACCGTCGTGTCGCTTCAGGGCTATCCTGTATTCACTATATAAGGGGAGGCGTGGGTGGGGGAGAGTGGATCACGCAACCTTCTCTCCACCTCTTTTTTTTTTATTTTTGGCTTTGCTCAATATCTTTCTTTGCTTCGTACTCGCCTTGCTCTTTCTCCGTTTTGACGATGAGTGACTCAGAAGATTCGGGGGAATGGGTTCCGGTGAATCGTGGTGAGCGGATCGTCTTTGGTCGTCCTCGTACTAGTCGTTCCCGTCGCCGGTGCGTGTCGATCCGGCTCAGCCTAGCGATGGGTCGGGTCGATTCGTTGAAGCTCGTCCCAACGACCTGTTCTTCCCATGGAGAAGCCCACCGGTTGCTGCTGCGTCACCCCCGTTTAGACCATTGCCGCGGAACTTCGTACCGGGTGTTGCTGAGATTCCGGCGGAGTTCCTTCAGTCCTTGAGTCCGACGAAAGCGTCTGGCGGTCGGCTGGTTTAGGACGGTTAGTTCGTCGTATTGAGTTTTCCACCGTTTGGTTCGACCTTTTAACTATTTTGCTTCTTTCTTTCTTGTTTATGGTAGATCGAGACTCAGCACCGGGCCTACCGTCGCCAGCACGAGTTTCTGGTCAAGCAGATTATGGATCTCGAGATGGGGATGAGGAAATTGGAGGCTGGGCCAGAGGATTGGGAGCGATTTGGGTTCGGGAAGTTCCGTGCAATGCCTTTCTGGCTCCGTGACCGAGTTCGTATCTACAGTCGTGAAGTTCGCGAGAATCGCTGAGGGTGTTCGGCGTATTCTGTGTTTCTATCGGTTGTCGAACTTTTTTTTTTTTGGTACCCCTGTGTTGGGTTACTTGTTATTCTCGGAACTCTTGAACTATGGTTGGTCGTAACATTTATTTTTTGTTGAACACTTTACCCGTTCTGCGGGTCTTTTTTTTTTTTGGTACCCCTGTGTAGTGGTATCATAGTACCCTCCCACGGTACTGACCAGGGTTCGATTCCCTGGATGCGCACCAAATGTTGATCTAAAGTATCTACTAGCTCGGAGTGATAGAATAAAGGGGACGAAACAAGGAACTTTTATTTAGATAGTCAAAGATCGTCGAACTACAATATAACCGTTATAAGCCGATCGGCGAATTACAGAGAATTGTATTTCTCAAAATGACTAACTGAACTATAGCTTTAGAATCGGATTATTTCCTGACTCTTGCCAGACGTGCCCTCTTTCTGCAAGTCGCTCTCTCCTTATTTATAGCTGATGGGACGTTCCATTTTATGCCTCGGGGTCGATGTGGGATTGTCTTTTGAGCAAAGTCGGTGATCGTTCCTATTCGGGCCGTCACTTGCTGGGCTGTCCGTCTCAATTGGGCCTTCTGGAAGCTTTGTCGGCCCGGCAAATGGGTTTTGGTCAGACTTCGCTCCTAGACTTCGGGGTGACTATTTCGATAACGGGCCTATAGGAAAGCCTGTTAAGGCTGGGTGAAACCCATATCCAACATTTACTAGCCAAAATTTCTCTAGCCAGCCAAACCAAATCACTAACGCGAAACCTCTGATACTCGAAAAGAAGGAAAGATAGAATCTTTGACTGAACCATGTTGGGTAATGTCTCAATGAAAAGAACCCTAACAGCAAAAAAAAAACAATTTCATCAGCAACCCAAAACAAAAATCCAAAATTGAAAATATGGGCATTACTTCTTCGTCACCGGAGATGAACTCTGATGATCGCATTGTTTCTTAAGCAACGAAACAAACGAGCTCCGGTTAATGGGCGCCGCCGCGGCAGAGGAGGTGGAGGTGGAGGAAGAAGAAGCCTGATCTAGCCACAGCGAAGCCTCGGTTTCCGGCGAGGAACTATTCAAGAAAATGTCGAGCAGAGGAATCCATTCCTCCATCTTCTTCCGTTCCTTCCCTCTCTCAAACCAAACCGTAGCCGACAAGTCTATAAACTAATTGTCTGTCTCATGAAAGCGCGGGAAAGAGGTGCCCCGTGGCTAAATCCACGTATCTACAAAAGTACAAACACAAGTTTTATCTTGCCGCCAGTTGTGATGTGTGCATAATGAATCGTACATTGACTCCTCCCCTTAGAAATATCAAGATTCAAGAGTCATGAACCAATTTTTTCAAGCAGAGTAGTTAGGACTATTTTTTGTGGTTTTCTACTTGGTATAAACTATATATAAAGTAATGAAATGAAGGCTGGTATGTGAGTCAATAGTCTTAACAGTTAATTAGTAACATTTTTCAATGGATTGAGTATACAGTAATTTAAATTAAAAATTTATAGTTCATGCATATATTTGAATTTTGAATCATATACTTTTCAAAAGGTGTTTACGTCACCATAGGAGATCCACGAAAAATCTTTTTAAGCAGCTTTAGGATTATTTTTGTTGTTTAGGAAAGAACAAATGTGGTGACAAGTGGAGAGTATAGTAAAAAGAGGTAGTCTTGGCAGTAATACTTTGAAGTCTTTGATGCTTTGTAATATAGATTTTTCTAAAAAATATATTCGTAAAATGCTAGTTGAAATGTCTACGGTAGATTGTACCACGGTTACTCGTGTCTTTGTGGTGTTACAACTGAGTTCAATGGTTTATGCAAAGACATCAATCTATTTAATTTTTTTTCCCTGCTGCTTTAATTTGCAAAAAGAACAAAAGCAATTCACAAATAATATTCTTAAAGTGACATTTCTAAGTGAAATGCGATTTGAGATCGTAATACTGCATTGACAATATAGTATTATTATAGTATCATATTATATTGACATTATCGAAAGGTAACAACAATTATGAACCCAAGACTAAAACAGAAACATAATTATGATTATATATCGTACTGACGACATTCATAAATAATTTCGACACGATAATAACGAAGACCAGTGTATCCTCTACCGGCGTATTATTTTCCTTAATAATATCATTTTTTTTAATATGTATCTATCACCATGCATCGTGCCATAATTAATAATTATGCTTCAATATTCTTAGGGGTTCTTGCAACGGAAGACCTTGAAATCGCAGTTGGGGGCTATCTTCTTCAAGAAAATCCTCGCCGTGTCCTCTTGAAACACCGTCGCATCACCCTTCTCCACCAGGACAGCTTCAGTGATATCCTCGAATTCTTTGCCTCCGCTACGAGCCACGAAATCAACCAGCGCAGCTTGTACTGGCCCTAAACTTGGGTTATACGCAGCCGATTCAAGGTACCATCCTCTGTACACTTTGTCATCGCACTTCAGCGCCACTCCAGACGGAGATTTGCTGTACGGCGCGTACGATTTGTTCGCCGCCGCTAGAGCCCTGCACTTTAGATGGGGACACTTCTCTGGATCAGAGCAGATCTCTTCGGAGGTGTCCAAGAGGACGAGTTTGTTATCGCGCTGCGCTAGAAGGAGAGGGTAGTCTTTCGGGAGGAGATATTCAGGGCCGAAACTCTCCGGCATGAGGCTCTCGATGCTCATGTACTCGTCTTTGTCCTCGTCTGGTTTTTGGATCAGGATTTCGACTTTAGGAGGGGTGCCTAATTCCTGATAGAACTGGCGGCAGTGGCCACATGGCGCACCGAATTTGGTACCGTCATTGGAGACGGCTATATGAGTGAGCTCTTCTTCCACGGAGTTGAGAGCGAGGTTGGTGACGAGGAATTGCTCTCCGTGGATGGAGTGGTGAAGAGGAACGCCTTTGAATTCGACATTGACGCCTAAGAAGATCTTACACTTTGATGTGAGTCCAACGACTCCGACTCCGAATATGGAGATTGGAACCCGAGCGAGAGACAAGGCCTTCTTCATCAGCTTTGGAAGGTCACGGGGGCCGTGGATGCCCACTGCTGCTGCTTCGCTAGGGGTGTATACAAACTTGTTCTCTTGTGCCATTTTTCTCTGTTTGATTTTGGGGTCTGTTTTTTTTGGGATGTATTATGTTTGTGAGAGAGATTGGAAATGAGATGAGAAGTGGAGGAGAAGCAAGTCCTTGCCTATTTATAGAGGCGGTGTGTTTGCGTCGTCTGTGTGCCTTACTGTAAAAGTACTTTTTTAAGCGTGTTTACATCATTCCATAATATTGATTGTTGTTTGTGACTACCAATATAACTACAAAAGTTGATTGTGACAACATAACTAAAAAGTTGATTGTGACTATCAAGATTCATGTAATCACCTTTTTATGCAAATTAGTTAGGGTTATATTTATAATTTATAGTAAGAAGTAATGGTAATGAAAAGTGGTAAAATATTACTCATTGGTCCTTAACTCGTAATTATAAACATTTTGATGGTTTGAATAGCAATATAGGTAAAAGATAATATGGTTTTTTCACATACGCAACCAAGATAAAAAATAAAAATAAAAATAAAAATAGGGGATTATTATGACTCTTTGAGACTCATGAATTCTATCTTATATATTAAGCAAAGTAGTAAGGTTATTTCCTAGGTTAGTATGAACTATCATCATGAAGAGCGGTGGAAAAATTATAATTCAATAGTCTTTAACTCTTAAATTAGTAACATTTTGATGGTTGGAAGTAATATAGAAAAAATAATAATTACATACGCAACCTATTAACTACAAGACAAAAAATGACTGTAACTATCAAGTTCATGAACCAAATTTTTTATTTTTGATTGAACCATTTTTTTATAATTAAGTAAAGTAATTAGGATTATTTTTAGTATAAATAATGTAATGAAGAGTAATAAAAAGGTAATGGAATAAAGAGTGGTTTAATAGTCCTCAACTCTGTTGACTATTTTGATAGTGTCACGTCTATATTCAAATCTGTTATAGAATATGTGTTCGAGTTATTCAGAAAAAAAAGTATTTTAATGAAATAATGATAATCGAGTCCGTTATATACACAAATTCCGTGTGTCTTTTAAAATTGCCAACCACGTATTACTAGATATGTGATGTGTCTACATGTTGAATGCTTTTTTAAACGGTGTGTTTACCTTGTAGGTAATGCACACACAAGATTACATATAACATAAATGACTCACAAACCATTTTTCAAAACCAATTTCTTTAGAGTAGTTAGTATTACTTTATAAGTAGTTTTGTATAAATTAACTAAAAAATGGTACACAAAAAAAAAATCGGTCGTATTAATTAGTATAATTTTCACGGTACCTATGGATTAGTAAAACAAAGAGAAATTGAGAATTTATTCATAAAATGATACTGATAATTAAATTGATTTCATAGTGTTTGAGAGTGTGACAAGGAGTATATTTAGTCCGCGATATACACATCGCGCTTTGCTTTATCGTTGAAATTGTGAAGCAAAATTTGCCAGTGGTCAATATGGTCCACTTATTCTCCACCTTGGTATATGTTTGCAAATGAGGCTTTTTTTTATATTACTCATTAATGGAGATTCATTGATCAAAGACATCTTTTTTTATTTATTATGCTTTTGGAAAAACAAGTTAGAAGTTTTTTCACATTTTTTAGAAAATAGCAATCCACAAATAATATTCGTAAGGTGCCATTTATAAGAACAAACTGATTTGAGATTGTAAAATTACTTAATAATTACTAGTTAACTACATTATTATGAATATTATTATTCTGAAACTGAAAGGGTAACATGATCCCAAGAAGAAAACATAACAGAATTATGATTCTATATCATGTACGACATTATTAGAAGGTTTAATGAACCCAACCAAGAAGTAAACAAAGCATTATAACTATGATAGGATAATAAAATAGTTTAATAACGAAGACCAACATTCTTAACGTTTTTTATGGCATCCACGTAGCAATGGAAGACTTTGAAACCGCAGTTGGGAGCTGCTATAGTCTCTAAAAGCATCTTCGCGGTGCTCTCTTGACTCACCCTCGCGGCATTCTTTTCCACCAGGACCGCTCCGACGATCTTATCGAACCCTTTGCCTCGGCCACGAGCCACAAAATCAACCAGCGCAGCTTGTACCGGCCCCAAACTAGGGTTAGACGCTACTGACTCAATGTACCATCCACGGTACACGTTCCCCTCGTCGTCAAGCAGCGCCACTCCCGACGGAGAGTCAGTGTACGGCGAGAACGAATTGTTTGCCGCGTCTAGAGCCGGCAACTTCAGATGGGAAGAGTATGATTCTGAGCAGATCTCTCCTGAGGCAGAACTCGGGAGGCTGAGGCTGAGGCAGTTATCGCGCTTCTCGAGAAGGAGAGGGGTACCGTTCGGGAGGATTCTGTCGGGTGTGAACCTGTCCGTAAGGAGGCATCTAAGGCTCGCGAATGATACGTCTACATGCTTTGATCTGCTCAGGATCTTGATGTCAGGTGCGTTGCTGATCTCCAAAAGAAACTGACAGCAGTGTCCGCACGGCACGCCGAATTCGATGCCGTCTGTAGAGACGGCAACGGCTAAATGACGAAGGTCTTCCTCGGAGTTGAGGGCGAGGTTGGCGACGAGGAACTGCTCGGCGTGGATCGAGTGGTGAAGAGGAAGACCTGGGAAGTCGACATTGACGCCTAAGTAGACCCGACCCGATGATGCGCGTCCGACGGCTCCGACTTTGTACGTGGAGATTGGAGCCCGAGCGAGTGACATCGCCTTTTTGATCAGAACTGGAAGTCTCTTGGGTTCGGTGACGCCTTCCGATGCTGCTTCGTTGGCAGTGAAAACGAACTTGTACTGATCTTTTGCTATTGTCGCCTTTTGACGTTTAGTGTTGGGAGGTTGGAAATAAGATGAGAAGTTGGGCTGTTCTGCCATTGTCTCTGTCCAATTTTGGGATCGTGATTTTATATTTTTTTGTTGAGAGATGGAAATGAGATGAGAAGTGAGTTAACGTCTTTACCTATTTATATAGGTGCGATGTGTTGCGTCTCTGTGCTTAATGTGAAAGTACCTTTTTAAAGCCGTGTTTACGTCAAATGCATACGCAAACAAATGAAGAATAGCGTGTGAACTACAAGATACATTAAAAGGTGATTGTGACTGTCAACTGTCAAGGACTCACTTTTTAAGCAAAGTACTGAGGATTAAATTTTCTAGTTTTAGTATAATCTATAAAGTAATGTACAATAAAAATTAATGTAGTGAAGACTAATCGTGTCCTTAACTTTTATTCCACTGTCTCGAACAACATATATAATTTTTTACTTTTAAACTTTTACGCGTTCAAGTTGATATGTTACATCTTAAAACTTTCGTAATTATACATATATTAGACTAAGCTTCTATGTATAGCAAGTTTTTTTTTTTGTCAAAGATGTAATGCAAGTTGTTATGTTTTGAACCGCTCTAGGGGAAATGACACAGCTTTATTCTTTCGTAATTAGACAGTAATTAGGGGTTCAGAAAGTAGTTGTAGTTAACCATCTTCAATGAAAAAAATATATTCATTAATCATGAAACTCAACTCTTCTAAAATTAAAATAATTTGACTGTTCCTCAATTGTGCACTTCGTAGGAGTGCACATGCATCTTTACTTTGATATGTTTTCACGTAGGAGTGGAGTGGGGTCAATATTGGCCACGTTCTTTACTTTGATATGTTTTGTAAATTTCTATCTTACTTATTAAATATTAATGGAGATTCATGCAGATGCATCTTTTCTTTTCCTTTTTCCATAATGCTAAGAAAAAATCGGATAATCCTAGGAGCTATAGAACAAAATAGATACCAAAATCTAATACATGATGTACCGAAGAAAATAATAAGAATTATGATTATCTTGTATTGACATTATTTATAAGGTAACTTGAACATGAAGATGACAAAAACATAATTATGATTAAATTATATTATAATCTAAGTTTAATAAAGACCAGTGTAATTCTTCTATATGTACTGGCGTATTATTTTTCTTTATATTCGTCTTTTTATATAAATAGTATATATCATATATCGTATACCATAAATATGAATCAGTTTTCTTTAGGGTTCTCGCAGCAATGGAAGACCTTGAACTCACACTTGGGGGCAATAGTCTCCAGAAGCATCTTCGCCGTCTGCTCTTGACGCACCTCCGCATCTTTCTTCTCCACCAGCACCGCTCTGACGATCTCCGCGAACCCTCTGTCTCCGCCTCCGCCACGAACCATGTAATCAACCAGAGCGGCTTGTACTGGCCCCAAACTAGGGTTATACGCCACTGATTCCATGTACCATCCTTTGTACACAATTCCTTGGCGATCCACCAGCGCCACTCCCGACGGACACTTGCTGTACGGCGCGTATGATCTGTTCGCCGCCACTAGACCCGCGGACTTCAGATCGGAATAACGGTAAGGAACATCGGAATTGGGACCCGAGAGGGTAAGGTGGTTATAGCGCGGTTCGAGAAGACGAGGGACGTCTTTTGGAAGCTGACTGTCGGGGCTGAGTCTCCTTGGAAGGAGGCTCTCGAGGCTTGCGAGTGATACATTGTCGCCGTTTTTATCCGAGAGGATGATTTTCATCTCAGGCGCCTCGCGGATTTCCTGAAGAAACTGACGGCAGTGGCCGCACGGAGCTTCCGGAGGGGTGACGGCTAAGTAGTTGAGTTTATTCTCGGAGTTGAGTGCGAGGTTGGCGACGACGAACTGCTCGGCGTGGATGGAGTGATGGAGAGGCAAACCTGGGAATTCGACGTTGACTCCTACAAAGACCTTACCGGATGATCCGAATCCGAGGGCTATGACTTTGAATGTGGAGAATTGCTTACGAATACGTGGAATCAAAAACGAAATGTATATGGGGTTGTCTCCGGAGTATTTTGCTTCTTGGCGAGTGAGAACGAATTTGGAGGAGGGCTGTGCCATTGTCTCTCTCTCTGATTTCGGGTTGTGTTATGAGATTTGTGTTGGGAGATGTGAAGGGAATAAACAAGTCTTGAACTTATTTATAGGTGCGCGGTGTGCATAATGAAACGTACTTTATTAATTGGTGTACGCTAATCACATACGCAACCAACAACACTACGAAATACATAAAAAGTGATTGTGACTTTTTGAAATATCATGATTCCAAGAGTCATGAACCAAATTTTTCAAGCAGAGTAGTTAGGATATAAAGTAATGAAATGAGGATCGGAGTCGTATATGGCTCAATACTCAACTGTCTTAACACTTAATTAGTAACATTTTTTATGTGGTTCGAGTATCTAGCAATATAAATAAAATTTTCTAGTTCATGCATATTTGAATCATACTTTTCAAAAGGAGTTTACGTCATTCATAGAAAATCCACTCACGATGACTCAAGAACAAACTTTTAAAGCACCTTTAGATTATTTTTGTAGTTTAGTACTACTGAACAAATGTGGTGAAAACTGGAGACTATAGTCAAAAATAAGTAGTCTTAGCAGTAATATTTTGATGGTTTGAAATTTTGAGATACTAATGTATAGGGTTAATTTTTCTAGCCTTAGTATAAAGTATAAACTATTGACCAATAATAAAAAATATATATATATATATATAAAGTATAAACTATAGAGTAATGTAATGAAGCGTTGTAACATAGATAAAAATTAATGTAGTGAAGACTAATTGTCTTTAACTTTTATTTAGTAGTAACATTTTAATGGGCGTATATAGTATTATATAGACAAAAATTAAACTGCGTCAATTACATATATACGCAACCCTTAAGATAATTAAAAAGCTGATTGTGACTAGTAGACTCATTAACCATCTTTTTAAGCAAAGTATTTAGGATATCTAATTAGTATTTAAGTTATAATCAGGTTCATGATATACGTACATACAAATATATATATATATATATATATATATATATATCTTTCTTTTATCTTTGGGAATTGCAAGCTAACACTACCACTTACCAAATATGCATGTGATGTGTGTTTACCTCGGAAGTAAAGAATTACATGCACACGCAAGAATACAAATTACAAACACGATTCTCACTGTATCCGTCATCAAGACTAACTCATGATTACTCATGAACCATTTACAAAGCAAATACGACTTTTAATTAGTAGTTAGGATTACTTTAGTAGTCTTTATAGAAAGTAATATATATACTGACGAATGGTTTTAAATAAAATGAAGTTCGATAGTCTTAATTAGTCACAATTTCATGGTATGCGTAGTAAAACAAACAAAACTTGGGAATCTTATTCATAAAAGTGATAGAAGTATCATCTAAAATCAAGTCCATATCCATTGGCCTTGCTTGTCTTTGAAATTGAATCTTGTTCAGAAATGAGTAATTTGGGTGGGTTTATAATTTTGGACTTAAATGTATAATTTGTTCGAAATATAAAGCTTACACAACTCAAAAATTTAAAATTCATATGATTTTATTTTCATTAGTTAATTTTTGAGTGAATTATTATAGATGAAACTTTTAACGAAAGTAACCATAGAGAAATAAATGAAAAGATAAATTTTATTTTATTTACAGTTACTCCCCAAAACTTTGTAAAAATTAAGAATAGCCCCAGACAAACAGAAACGACCACTAAGAGTGGTTTGGATCACTAGACTCACGAATCGTCATCTTCATCAATCGATATGCGCGACACATCATCTCTTCGTCATGTTTTGTCCTGAAAAGTTGAAACCTTTTGGCAAATCAGACAAAACCCAACAATTCATTAAACAATGTCCAAAACTTGTAGTAATTTTCTCAGCCTCAGATCTAATCCTCTGCCTCCGTTTCTTCTCTCCTCCGGTGGAAATTCCCGTTTCCTCCGAGCTTCCTCTGCTCTCAAACTCCTGACGACTGCTTCGAAACCTTTCCACCGTTGGATCCGCGCTTCTTCACGTCGCCGATTAGTTCTCGGTGGTTTTGGCGGCGCTTCGTTGTGGATGAACAACAACAACAACAACATGTCCGGTAGTTTTGGCGGTAAATCTTTCATTGCTTCTGCGAGGCAGACGAATCCTTCTCCCGTCGAACAGGTCTTTACTCCCTTTCCCTTCAATCAGGGTTTCGATTCTAGAGCCAATTGTTTTAGGAATTTGGGTTTATATTAGTGAGTCAGTGACACTGGGAATTTAGTTTTTCAAAGTTTGTAGCTTTATGAAAATTTGAACCCGTTTGTTTGGTTATAGGCATTGAATAAGGTGGATTGGCCCGAGACTTTCCCATTCAAAGCAGAAGATTTCCAACGATACGATGAGTAAGAGATTACAATTCCAAGCTTTTGTTATATAGTCTTACTTACTCTGTTTTGTTCTCTGTGAGCTATAGTTTTGTTTTGAGATATACTAAGATCTTGTTGGCTTGTGTCCTAAACTTGTCCTAAGGTCTTCGGATTCAACATTCTATGAAAATCCAAGGTTTGTGACACACATTGATGATCCAGCCATAGCTGCATTGACAAAGTATTACTCAAAGGTTTTGCCTCAGAGCGATACTCCTGGAGTGAGCATACTCGATATGTGCAGCAGTTGGGTATGTATAAATTGCATATCCAGTCTTGTGTGTGTTATGTTAAAAAGTTTTTATTGAGAATCCTCTGAAGTTAGATTGTTGGCTGTTATGATGTTACATAGGTCAGTCATTATCCAGCCGGATATAAGCAAGAGCGAATAGTTGGAATGGGTTTAAACGAAGAAGAGCTTAAGCGCAATCCGGTAAAGAAGATTCAATATTACGTATTTACTCTCTTTCAGAGAAGATATGGATCATCATAGGATCTAATACTCTCTTTCAGGTTCTCACCGAGTACATAGTCCAAGACTTAAATCTCAATCCTAAGCTGCCTTTTGAAGACAATTCTTTCCAAGTTATTACCAATGTGGTAAGACCAAACTTTCCTTTTCATCTCTAAAACTTGCACTTCTTCATTTGTATCTCAAGTTGTTACGAATTTGTATGTTTCTTGGTATCTGAACAGGTAAGTGTGGATTATCTTACAAAGCCACTTGAAGTTTTCAGGGAAATGAACAGAATCCTCAAGCCCGGGGGACTAGCTCTAATGAGGTTCTCTTTTAACATAAACAAGTATTATTATTAAATACATATATCCTGCATGGTTTCAACCAGCTCACTTTCCTCTTATCTTTCTTTGCAGCTTTTCAAACCGTTGCTTCTTTACTAAAGCAATCTCGATATGGACATCTACTGGTGATGCAGATCATGCTCTCATTGTCGGATCATACTTTCATTACGCTGGAGGATTCGAATCTCCTCAGGTATTTCTGTATATTTCATTCTATTAGAATCCCTTTTAAGAGATTTTTTACTCTTGGTGATGAACTCGTTCCAACTTGTGATCAATCCAGGCCGTTGATATATCTCCAAATCCAGGGCGTTCAGATCCTATGTACGTTGTTTACTCAAGAAAACTCCCCACGGCTTAAAAAAATGGAGATCCAAACACTTAATGTATACGATGATCTTTTAGACTCACAACCGAGATTGAAACCGAGGAAACTAATCTTCATTTAAGACAACTTGGAAAATCTGGTTTATATATATAGAATGTGCCATCTCTCAAGATGTTGGAACTTGGAATACAAACCACCTTTGTTCGAAAAACGTCTGGACATTTTTAACTAACATGAAAATAAAGATACTATACGTACTGACTACTAATGAGTACAGTACAGTAGTAGCTAACAGATCTCAGGCTCGGGCCAAACTTCTAAGTTAATAGATCACAGCCTATCACAGATCCTCGAGCCGACACTTAAACTCAAGACAAACATGACCTGGTATCCCATCGACGGTTCTTCTTACAATGGCTCTATGATCTTGAGGTGGACCATGTAGAGGATCCACATCTCTGAAACTAATGTAGAAGATGGCATTCACAGCCTTGAGCTTTTCCTTTGACTCCAAAGCTTCTCGAGTATGTACAATGACCTTGTTTATTTGCAGAGGCACAAAAGACTCCCTCCTCAAGTCTCCTTCCCACAGCGAGAAATAAGCAATTTCAGTATACAGATTAAGCCAGTTGATGTGTTCTCGGATATCTGATTCTTGCGCCTCGTAAAACTGATCATGCTCAGTGGATGACATCAACGCGTCACGCGAAACCCACTCAGGTAGATTGCATTTGTATAAATCATCAATTGCTTCGTCATCCCATCGCTTTGTTTCGTCTCCAGTACCTTTTTTAACAACACTTTCCAGAATCATCAAGATTACGATGACAAAAAAAAAAAAAAAAAAGAAAGAAAACCACAATAATGAAAACCAATCATTAGTAATTTACCTTGAATTTTGGGTTTAATTCTACAAACTTCAGTCAGAATCTTCAGATCTTCGTCGTACTTACATGTAGCGCTTGTAACACGTGTCTGGAAAGTGAAACGTGAATCGTTGGCTGGATCAATAGCCTCCGCAGTTATATGGTAAGTCATAAGCGCACAGAACTTAGAAGTATATTTATCTACGTGCATCAACTTAAGGTTCGAGCCCTGTAATCAGAGAGGTAAAGAGAACAAAAAAAATATCAAACTAATCACAAGTAGATACAGAATACAAACAAATGGTTCAAGTTTGGTTAAGAGACCAATCGAGATTTATTTATTGACCTTGTGAAAATTGTACCAATGGAGTCCGACTCTAGCACAAATGCCAACAATGTTATCACGACGGTCCTCCTCATTGTTGGCACATTTGTACACATAGATTGAACTATTCGGATTACGTATCTCAACATCAAATCCCTATAAATTAAAACCCACCATGTTAAAAATCACAATCGTTACACAACAGTAATAATTGTCACAACATACTGAGCATAAAGAGATCATATGACACATCAAATAACTTTGAGATCAGGGAAAAAAAGAAAGATATATGTAATAATGTTACATCGGAATCGCGAAGTTGGCGATAGAACTCTTGCTCCAAAGCAGGGTCAACATCATCATCATCATCACTTTCGTCAGTCCATCCAGATCCAGATTGTGGATTGTTGATTACAGCGGCAGACCATTCTTCCTCCGTCATAAAACCGGAACGAACCACATCATCGCTGGTCTCTTCTTCTTCTTCTTCAAGTTTCATGATGACAAACCCTAGATGACAGGAAACATGAATACAACAACACCAATTCCATCAGATACAACAAATAATCACTAAATATATCAATCAAAAAATCACATTACGAACAAACGAGATTGAAATAAAAAAAATAATAATAGCAGGAGCTTTTGCGAACCTGGTAATCTCGTCTTTGTCGAGATTTTGCGGATGGCAACAAACAAACAAATTATAGAAGAGAGATTGAGAAATTAACTTTTCTTTACGGTGTTTTTTTTTTTCTTTTTTTTTGACAAACTTTTTTTTATAATTAAATTGATTTTTTTTGGGTTTACAGCAGCCACCACTATCTAGAGTTCGAAGGACTGTTTACGACGTCGTTTAAAGGATTGTTACGGCGTCGTTTCAAAGTTAATATCGGCTCTCATCTCATACTAGCCCATTTGGTTTATTAGAACTTAGAAGGGTCTCATAAAAAGTTAGAAGCCAAAATGTAGATAGGTTTGAGAGTGTGTGGGGGGGTATTGAGTAAAAATTAAAATTTAAAAACTATTCAATAATTAAAACTCTACCCATATCCATATATGGTGAACATTACATATATAGAAATTGAACCAATCTTCAATTGGGTATAGGATAGGACGATAGATTCCCGCTTGTTGTTTGTTTCGTCCCCGGCTATTGCCTAATTCGTCCCCGGTTTTGCCCTCGTCAACAGTAACGTCTTTCTTTCTTTTTTCTCCCTTTCTTTGCATTCCGTGTACAGCAAGTATTGCGAACGTACGTAATAGGCCAGCGTAATGAAACAATTGGATCTCTCATCTCTTCTTTCTTTCTTTCTTTCTTGCTTTCTTTGGCAAATTCTGTTCTGAGCAGGGATCTTAAGTTGGGTTGTTGTGGAATTGATCGGGTTAAGTAGCATTGAAACTAGAGTTTCTTTACGCTGAAACTGAGCAGGGATCTTTACAGTTTGAATCTAATGAATCGGAATGCTAATACTTGGCTTACGTATCGTTGATCCTGTTTTTTTTTTTTTTCTTTTGGTTTTGTGTTAGAAACTTAAGATCCCTCTGTAAAACAAGATTCATGGTTTCTTAACCTTTTGTTTATCCGCAGGAGAATAGGCAAAAATGTCGTCTATCATGCAACCCAAAGTAAGTGAATCCCAAGACTAGAATGCACATATGTTTTATTAAAATAAAATAAAAATAAAAAACTGAGAAAGGCCTTACTGATTAGTCGAACTGTCGACACATGGTTCCTTGTTTGAAACAGGAACTGTTAGCGGTATCTCGAGCAAATGTGCAGCTTCTTTCTCACATTTTTGAGACTATACCAGTTGTTATATTGTCACAAATAATGGCAACAGCTCCTAAATCTGGCATCAAGGTTGAGGAGTTATGCGAAGCAGTATATGCACGCTGGCGTGTATCTCGGGTAATGGCATGCACCATTCATTAATTTGTTTTCGATTATATGTGAAGTTTAAGTGAACTTGAAAGGAAAGGCTTTGTCCTCACTATTTCAGCGTGTCCAAGATAGACTATTAGCTACGAATTGGGAGGAAGAAATGGGCCACATGAGAGAACAAGGACACTGCGGTAAAAACTCTTTTCAAGTTTACACACAAATTTTTGGTTAAAGAAAAACTGCACAATCACTTTTTTCTCTCCTCGCAGAGACATGTTGGGCAGTAGTGGTATCCGAGCTTATTAGTGCGTTGCGCTTTATTGAGGGTATAGACGAGGAGTATACAGAGTACTCGATCCAAGAACTAGTTGATTTTGCTGCTCCGTCGAAAGTAAAAGACTGCTCAGAACACCAATGTTACACGCTAAGCATAGCGAAAGGTTTGGAATATGTACTCAAACATGGGATTCAAAAGGCAATTCATAGGAAGTATGTAGGGTGTAGACAAAAGTCCGAGATACCAGCACGTTCTACAGTTGATCTGGCACACATAGATCGTGTGGATAGGTTATCTTTCGAAGAAGCACTTATCAGACTTGAGAGACAACCCATTGGAGCTTCCCTCCACATATTCATGCCTGATTACAAGTTAACTAAAGGAGTATGTATACATATCTGTATTTCTCGAGTTTGGTACTATTGAACTTAATCATATGTGATTCTGAAAACAAACTGAAACAGGGCGTTTATCGTGGACCAATGCAAAGCAATTCTAAACTAGCAGGAGCTCATGCCGTTTCAATAGTTGGTGTTGTAGAGGAAAAAGGAGAAATATGCTTCAAAGTGAAATCAACCCACGGTACGAGGGTAGGAGTGGGTGGGTACCTCAAAGTTTCGATGGAGACTATGTTGGTTCAACTTCCTAGAGAGGGCATGCTTCCTGATGGTAAATTTGAGAAACCTACACCATTGATTCATCGGTTCTGCTGTCCAACTATTCTTCCCAAATGTTCGTAAGTTTTTTCTGTTTTTTTTGAACTTTCTGTTACTTTTTTCCTTCTAAGTTTTTTCTTCTTTGAGACCTAGAGAGACGAAGAGGCAAACAAAATTATTGTCCTTAGTGTTAAAATAGACCTAGGTATCCGGTTCAACCAAACCGTGTTATTGGTTAAAAGAAGTTTTTGTAGGTGTTTTCGTTGACGGTTATTAGTGACCAACAAAGAATATATATATAGCTCGTTTATTGCGTAACAATTACGTAAATTTAAAACTGAAACTATAAGAACTTTAAATAATCTCTCAACCGTTGTTTGGTAGACCACCTCCGGCCCTCTATGCTTGATACTCTGAATTTGGTGTCAAATTTTTTATTTTTTAAATGCTTGCCTGATTTTAATTTTTGACCTTCTCAAAAGTGTTAACCAACGAGATAAAACCACGTGGCACATACTAGTTATATCCAGGCCGTTGATATATCTCCAAATCCAGGGCGTTCAGATCCTCTGTACGTTGTTTACTCAAGAAAACTCCCCATTGGCTTGAAAAAAATGGAGACCCAAACACTTAATGTACACATAATCATTAGACTCACAACTGAGATTGAAACCGAGGAAATTAATCTTCATTTTAGACAACTTCGAAAATCTGGTTTATATATATATATATATAGGATGTGCCATCTCTCAAGATGTTGGAAACTTGGAATACAAACCACCTTTGTTCGAAAAAACGTCTGGCCATTTTTTAACTAACATGAAAATAAAAATACTATACGTACTGACTACTAATGAGTACGGTACAGTAGCTAACAGATCTCAGGCCCGGGCCAAACTTCTAAGTTAATAGATCGCAGCCTATCACAGATCGTCGAGCCGACACTTAAACTCAAGACAAACATGACCTGGTATCCCATCGACGGTTCTCCTTACAATGGCTCTGTGATCTTGAGGTGGACCATGAAGAGGATCCACATCTCTGAAACTAATGTTGAAGATGGCATTCACAGCCTTGAGCTTTTCCTTTGACTCCAAAGCTTCTCGGGTCTGTACAATGACCTTGTTTATTTGCAGAGGCACACATGACACACTCCTCAAGTCTCCTTCCCACAGCGAGAAATAAGCAATTTCAATATACAGATTAAGCCAGTTGATGTATCCTCGGATATCTGACTTAGCAAAAAAAAAGCCAGACATTAGTAATTCACCTTGAATCATTGGTTTAATTCTACAAACTTCAGTCAGTATCTTCAGATCTTCGTCGTACTTACATGTAGCTCTCGTAACACATGTCTGGAAAGTGAAACGTGAATCGTAGGATGGATCAATAGCCTCCGCAGTTATATGGTAAGTCATAAGCGCACAGAACTTAAAAGTATATATATTTATCTACGTACGTGCAATCGTGCATCAACTTAAGGTTCGAGCCCTGTAATCAGAGAGGTAAAGAGAAAGAAAAAATCTATCAAAATAATCACAAGTAGATCAGGAGTCCCACTCTAGCGCAGATACAGAGAGTACAACAATGGTTCAAGTTTGGTTAGACTTAGACGAATAATATCGAGATTTATTTACCTTGTGAAAATTGTACCAATGGAGTCCCACTCTAGCACAAATGCCAACTATGTTATCACGACGGTCCTCCTCATTGTTGGTCTCTTCTTCATCGCTGGTCTCTTCTTCTTCTTCAAGTTTCATGATGACAAACTCTAGATGACATGTGAATAATATGAATGACAAACTAGAGTTTCTTTACGCTGAAAATGAGCACAACTTCTTTTGTTTTGGAGTCAACATACATACAACAACAAAAATTCGAATTACGTACTGACTTGTCACCATTTTTATATGAACTATATGAATCTATATATAATAGCAAACCCACTTTTTTGTGTTAATTTTTAATCCAACGGATGAGATTAGTTCCAGTTTTAATCCAACAGTTTAAAATTATTAATCGTGTCTTTTCGTTGCACCCCCATCTTTCAAAAGTCACACCTCTTAGTCTTTGCATCTCTTTGTTGTACCTCTTGGTTTCAAAAATCACATCCATTAATTTTTACACCTATTAAATCACACCTCTTAGTCTTTGCATCTCTTTGTTCCTGGTTTCAAAAATCACATCCATTAATTTTTACACCTTTTAAATCACACCTCTTAGTCTTTGCATCTCTTTGTTGTACCTCCTGGTTTCAAAAATCACATCCATTAATTTTTACACCTTTTAAATCACATCTCTTAGTCTTTGCATCTCTTTGTTGTACCTTCTGGTTTCAAAAATCACATCCATTAATTTTTACACCTTTTAAATCACACCTCTTAGTCTTTACATCTCTTTGTTGTACCTCCTGGTTTCAAAAATCACATCCATTAATTTTTACACCTTTTAAATCACACCTCCTTAGTCTTTGCATCTCTTTGTTGTACCTCCTGGTTTCAAAAATCACATCCATTAATTTTTACACCTTTTAAATCACACCTCTTAGTCTTTGCATATCTTTGTTGTACCTCCTGGTTTCAAGAAATCACATCCATTAATTTTTACACCTTTTAAATCACACCTCTTAGTCTTTGCATCTCTTTGTTGTACCTCCTGATTTCAAAAATCACATCCATTAATTTTTACACCTTTTAAATCACACCTCCTTAGTCTTTGCATCTCTTTGTTTTACCTCTATATATAATAGCAAACCCACTTTTTGTGTCAATTTTTAATCCAACGGATGAGATTAGTTCCAGTTTTAATCCAACGGTTTAAAATTATTAATCGTGTCTTTTCGTCGCACCCCCATCTTTCAAAAGTCACACCTCTTAGTTTTTGCATCTCTTTGTTGTACCTCCTGGTTTCAAAAATCACATCTATTAATTTTTACACCTTTTAAATCACACCTCTTAGTCTTTGCATCTCTTTGTTGTACCTCCTGATTTCAAAAATCATATCCATTAATTTTTACACCTTTTAAATCACACCTCTTAGTCTTTGCATCTCTTTGTTGTACCTTCTGGTTTCAAAAATCACATCCATTAATTTTTACACCTTTTAAATCATACCTCTTAGTCTTTGCATCTCTTTGTTGTACCTCCTGGTTTCAAAAATCACATCCATTAATTTTTACACCTTTTAAATCACACCTCCTTAGTCTTTGCATCTCTTTGTTGTACCTCCTGGTTCCAAAAATCACATCTATTAATTTTTACACCTTTTAATTTCACACCTCTTTGTTGTACCTCTTTGTTGTACCTCCATGTTTCACATCTATTAATTTTTACACATTTACATTTCACACCTCTATGTCTTACACCTCTTTGTTTATTATATATAAACTTTTCTTGACTACATAAACAAGTTTCGAAAAATTATTTTCTGAGTACTAAAGAATTGTATTATTGAAGTATTTTTTTAACTTTCAAGCATCAATCTCTACTTCAAGGTAATTTAATATTTTTGCTGCGAATGACTTGTAGTGTTTCTCGGTTAGATTATTATTACTGTTAGTCGACACTATTAAGTTCATACATTAATCTTAGTTTTGTTAACTTTTAGTCTCTTAAAATTTTTTAGCCTTTCCGGTTTTCATGTTTTTGCATGGCTAATGTTATTAAGTACATGTGCCATATTTTTGCATGGCTAATATTTTTGATTCTCAATGTGCATATTTTATTTTTTGACTTTCTGAAAAAAGCAAAACCAAGATACGAGAGGCATGATGATATGCACTGATGCTAGAGCTACGGATAAGCCAAAATTTTTTAACAAACATGGTATAATTATAATTTTATATATGTTCTTATTTTAACCTATTAATTTTTTCTAACAAACATGGTATAAATGTTATTATTTTTTTTTCCATTAGATGTTCATGATCCAGGTTAGTTTACATTTTTTGTAAATAAAGTTTTTAAAAATTTTAGTTGAATTATAATTTCTTATACTTTCTGGGTGTCAAACATTTTGATAATATATAGAAATATTACAAATGAGCATGGAAATAGAGAGTGCCGAAGAAAAATCCAGACATACTTGTGACAACACAAAATCAAATTCTTGAAAGCGTAAGCACGACCGACAAGTCAAGTTAGAAAGAAAAGATCTACTAAAGGTAATTTATTTAGTCTTTGATGACTTTCTAATCTGTATATACAACTTTTTAAAAACATAATGTATAACAGTCACTTTTAGAGTGATCTGGAATGCCCAAAAAAAAAAAAAATGCAAGAAATTTATAAAATTAGTGTTTAACCTAAAGAAGAGAACATCAAAAGGTGAGATATTATTATCACATGTTTCACCACATCGACTTCGTTTTCGCTGTCGTTTATTGAAGAACATGATGGTACCGATTAATAGACATAAGTGGGAAATCAAATAAAAGGGGAATGCAGCCTGGATGGAGCGCAGCCGACATGGTGGAATGGGATGGATTGGGAGAGACCAACATAAAATCCTCTGTTCTATTATTAATTTTCTGAACTTTTGTAGTTTAATTGAATTGCTTTGATTGAATAGCTGATGAGTGTACAAGTTTTTGTCTATATGCATTCTTAGTCTGTTACGTCTTAATTTTTTTTTCTTTTCCAAAGAGGAATATGTGATTTGAAGCAAATATTACAAATCCATGTATCAAATGTGTTAGTAGGAAATAAAGCAATCAAGATTAACCCATTAAAAGGGAGGAAAGAAAGAGTCTTTTGAGGGAAAACGTGAGACCAACATGCATGGAACTGTGGAAAGCATTACAGCCAAAAATATATCTCTAAACGTTGTAGCTGAAGAATGTGAGTTACTCTATACTAACCAATTAGGTTTGATTGGTCGGTTATATAAAACTCGGTTTTGTACATATCTAAAAGTGAGAAAAAAACATCCACAAGCATAAGTGGAATTTCATATATGGTTAAAAGTAATGTTCATAGTAAATCATTTGTATACAAACTCCACTTGCTTACAGCATCGGAATATTAATTGTGATTTGTGAATCAGTAATCTATGGAAAGAGAAATCACGTATCAAAGTGAAGGGGAAATGAAACTCAATCCAGCCATCTACTCCGATCCCAATCTTCGATCTTCCTTCGACAAGTGGCATTTAGTACTTTCTCGATATAATAAATAAACCAAGAGAGAAGCAGCCTCTTATGTATTTCGATTGATAATGATCAACAACAAAGACAATTTCTAATAGCGAATTAAGAAAAGATACCAATATATAGCACCATATGGTCGAAAACAAACATAAGTGAAATTTTATATATGGTTAAAAGTAATGTTCATAGTAAATCAAGCTCTAAAAAAGGCTAACTTTTGTGTGTGACAACATAAAATATAATAACATTGAAATGAATATTTGGCTTTTAAATCAGCAGAAAGCATTAGCAAGAAGTGAAAACGATCAAATTGATTGAGAAAAGAAAGAATTTAGGATGAATTACAAATGTTAAATTTCAATTTAGGATTTCACCTTCCCGTGCGGCAACGCACGGGTCGCTTTCCTAGTTGATTTAATAGTAAATTTGCAAAAAATGCCATGTTTTTATTTACACTTTTGAAAAAGTACCATTTATATGACTTACTGGGAGTGAAGTTATCTTTCGAAAGTAGCGGTCGATTTCTTATTTCACATTCACCACATCGATCAACGAGAGCCACAAAAACAAATATCCAAAAACGTTTACCATCATACTGCTCAGTGGGAAATGGGTCATCAGCAAGCTACTGGTGTAATCTTGGACCTCTAATTGATCTTCTTTGACACAATGGGCAATCCGCATCAGACAATAAGGGTCTCTGATAAGCTACTACGAGAGACTTGATGAATTGAAACATGAATATATGAATGAGCTAGCAGAAGAGTGTGGAAAAGATATAAGTTACTCCCATCTTCAAGTGAAGTAGGGAAAAGTGTGGAGAACTCAGGCTAGTATACCTCATTGACCTTTGCATGAGCAAGCCATATGCTACCCATCTGTTGTTTAAGGAAGGTGGATTTTAATTTTGATTTGGTCAGTGATTTTAATTTTCACTTGGTCAGTGATTCCGTCGGCTAAGGTTAACGTCCTCGGCTATCAGAACCTTTTAAGCATGCAAGATCGAGTAAACAATTTAACGTACGTAACTACAAATGCAATAAACTAAACCACAAATAGTCTAATAGACCAAGAGGCATAAACCAAAACTAACGAGAATTTATCATATTGGTTTTATTACCTTGTGAAAATTGAAGTGATGAAGTCCGACCCTAGCACAAATTCTAATCTCATCCTCATGACGATCATTTACAGTATATTAATACCTCGGTAAGAATAAGAACACATAAGATAAGAGTCATTTCATACCTATTAGTAATAGTTTAATACTAACTAACGAACTTATGAGCTATATACAGTTTAGAGAATTTAGTTAGAAGTAATGTTTCTTCCTAACTTCAGAACGTATGTACCAGATAGTTTTAAAGCTACGAATTGGAAGCAATGGATGTGTCATATGCTGGACCGGTCCTGAAAATTTAGGGGCCAAAGTAATAAAAACCTTTTCTTTGGGGTTAATTAACAATTGTGAAAGGTTTTGAAATTTTCCTTTAGGCTTTTTTCAAGACATAAAACATTTCCGTTTAGGTAGACACATACATGTAAAAGTGTTAACCAAGCAAATCTGACCACGTGGCACCGCTTTCCCGCGCTTTCATGAGACGGACAATTCGTTTATAGACTTCTCTCGGCTACGGTTTTGGTGTGAGAGAGGGAAGGAACGGAAGAAGATGGAGGAGTGGATTTCGCTGTTCGACATTTTCTTGAATAGTTCCTCGCCGGAAACCGAGGCTTCGCTGTGGCTAGATCAGGCTTCTTCTTCCTTCACCTCCTCTGCCGCGGCGGCGCCCATCAACCGGAGCTCGTTTGTTTCGTTGCTGAAGCAACAATGCGATCATCAGAATTCATCTCCGGTGACGAAGAAGTAATGCCCATATTTTCAATTTTGGATTTTTGTTTTGTTTTCTCTATGTTTTGGGTTGCTGATGAAATTGTTTTTTTTTTTTTGCTGTTAGGGTTCTATTCATTGAGACATTACCCAACATGGTTCAGTCAAAGATTCTATCTTTCCTTCTTTTCGAGTATCAGAGGTTTCGCGTTAGTGATTTGGTTTGGCTGGCTAGAGAAATTTTGGCTAGTAAAGCTGTTGATTTCTGGGTTCAGAGAGATGCACAGAACCTGCTCGACAAAATTCCTAAACCAAAGTTTGATTGGATTTCTCATCTTGATTTGGCTTCTGCTGATGACGATAGCTTTAGGGAGGAATTTGACTCTGTACCTGATTGGCTCACTGAGAAGGCTGCTTCTACTGGTACAATTCTTCCATGGCTTCCTGTATCATTCGATGATGTAGTAGATTCAGAAATGCTGGTTGTTGATTCTTGGAATGGAGAGGAGGTGAGTCTCATCAGAGATGAGAATATGGAAGAAGATCATCGAGAAGTTGTGGATAACATTGATCATGCCATGAATGTTGGGTTACAAGCTGATGATCATGAATTGGCGGCAATTCTTAGAGCTCAGGTTACTAGCTCTGAGTCTACTATTGAAGTTTTAACCTTGTGTGATGAAATTCGAAAACTTTGCTTGGAGAAGGGTTTTAGGGATTCTTTTAGAGTTTTGGCGTTGATTGAACCTTGGAATGCAGATGATGAGACTGCTGCAGTTTTGCTTTCGAATTTGCATAGTGGAATTGAGGAAGATGAGCTTGGTTGGCCAAGCCAGGTTCTATGTTCGATCGTGCTTCCCAAGTTTTTGTCTCTTGAGACATCCGCCTCTCGTGTGTTGACGTCTGCAACAATCGAGTTTTGTAAGATCCACCAAAGAGCAGCTGAGTACGCGTTGGTGTTCCCTTTGATACTCAGGAAAAGAGGGATCAACAACTTCATCTGTGAGGTGATATCAAGGGTTTTGAAAGAATGCTTGCACTTGGGTCATACATCTGGGTTTTGCCAGAAGTTACTTTGTGGAAGATCAGAAGAGAGGAGGTTTCTGTTCCTTCCCTGCCACCGAGATCTTATATCTGAAGATCTAACATGGAATGAATCTCTGTTTATCCTTTTCCAGAACGTCTTGCTCCATGACGTCCCTTTAACCCAAGATTCTGTTGATTGTCTTGTTTCCAAGGTTCAGGAGTTGGCGGCAAGGTATTCCAAATCTCTAAAATTTGGAAACTTCTTGCTACATTTTATTGCCAAATGTGCTCCGATGCTACAGGCTCATAAGTATCAGCTGGTCGAAGCTGTTAAGTGCACTAACAGTCTAGTCACAAAATCTATCTTGTCGAAACTCAACGCCATGTAGCTCCAATATCATAGTCTGTTCTTTGGCATACACCTTTCTTCTGTGGTGATATGAGCATTCATACTGAAAGAGGATGTAAGACTGTACAAGATGTAGTTCTCAAAAGCTTGAAGGTGTTAATAAGACTTATCTCAGTCAAGATGAGCTCTAGAGTAACATTTTCTTTGTGATGGAACAACATGGTGACAGGTATGAACAAAACACTACCTAACCAAGCTGAATCTGTATGATCCGGACATGCTTTGTGAGGGAAAACACAAGAATGCAAGACCTAACGAACGGAGAATCTGATGGATTCATAGCAATATAATTCTAGGTAATTCCTAGACTAGCTCAAATTTATCCATGGTCTGACATCTTGAGACTTTTTCGGGACCTGGTGGAACCTCAGATAATCTTGAAACAAGAACTTTGAAGCTGGAGATAAAATAGCATCAGAAGCAAGATTTTAGAATATGGCTATTGACAGTCTACTTCATGTATCGCCCCTATCAGTCTACAGAGGAACGATTCAAGATTCAAACTCAAGTTCAGTTCACTTATCCTGCAACGAAAAGGCGAGAAATGATGTCATCAAACAAGCTCTGCTGCGTATTATGGAGGGGCAAGAAGAATGAAACGAATTTAAGATCACCATTTGACATGAGAGTGAGATCTAGGCCAGCCAGGAAGAGAAACTGTAAATTTTTAACTTCACTCTTTCGGCTCATTTAAGTAGAATACATTTTCAATGTGCTGTAATGATACCAATGATTCAAAGACCAACACAAATGACATTTCCTTTCACTATTTTTGTGTGAGTCTTTGTTCAAGGAAAGGTGAATTTAAGCATGTTATATGCCAACACAATGATGGAAACACTTGGCCGACGCTGTATGTCAGACTTTGATGATATCGTCTGAACACTTCGCTGAACAGTCTGAACTGAGTGTGTTTGCTAATACGTTCCTCACTATTGCTTTGATTAGTAAGGCACTGTCTGAAATCTTCTCCCACAGCGGGATTATCACACTATTGTTCGAATAGAGACATCTTTTGCCAGCTTGTACCCATATCAGTTGCTCTAGAGATGAGTTGATCTAATGCTTGGCTTAAAAGCGAAATTAATGATACATAGATTCAGTCTTAAAGAAATTATACAAGGCAGCAGCGGTTTAATACAAACAAAAAAAAAAACAGAATAACTTGATAAGATGTTGTTACGAGTAGATTACCAAATAAATAGATAAAAGGCAGAGGATAATCTGCAACATCTTAGACTACCATGTGTACAGACCAAATTTAGTCAATAGATCAGATAAAGTCCCCAACCGGACACTTAACTTCAAGACAAAGGTGTTCCGGATGCCCATCTGTGGTTCTTCTTACCACCGCTCGGTGTTCTTCGGTCAGACCACAGTCCTTGAAATTAATGTAGAAGACTGCATTCCCGGCCTTGAGCATTTCCTTTGGCTCCATAGCTTCATGAGTTTGTACAACGACCTTCTTGATCTCCAGAGGCGTAGCAAACTTAAGCTTTGTCTGGGAGACAAAAGACACAAGTTAGGGCATAAAATAATAAATTTTGTACACATAGAACAAAATACGCAGAGGGAATGTGAAACAGCAAAAACAAAGAAAGAAAGGGCTCACCAAGCCATTTTCCCACAGCGTATAAAATGCGTAGTCAGTATACATATTAAGCCAATCATATTCGCGAATGTCTGAGTCTTGAAGCTGTGAAAGACAATATCAAAAGATTTGAGTGAGAAAAAAAAAGAAGCTAAAACAGCCTAGCTACCTAGAGAGATTGAGAATAACAAATAATACTAAGAAACTAATTATGGTCTCACTCACCTCGTAAAAATGAGGATGTTGCTTATCACTAGATTGCACCAAAGCATCATCCGGAAGCCAATACAGACCATATTGGTAAAAATCATGAATTGCTTCAGAATCCCAATGACAACCCTCGACCTCGGCTTTAGAACCTTTGTAAACATGAAAGAGTATTTACAAAATGCAGTCAAATCAAACCACAAGTGAACAAAGTAATATGGGTGGGTTTGATTCCGATCCACACAGAAAAGAAAGTGAAAAAAGAAACGAACCGTGAGTATCGGGCTTAAGCCTACAAAGTTGAGTCTCTATTTCACAAATCCGGTGAACATAACATTATATTTCTCTAACCGCAACAACCGAAAGTTTGAGCCCTGCACAAAATTGATCAGAGACTAACGAATATTACATCATTGAAGAAAAAGTGAATAGACCAAAACTAGTAGAAGAGAGACTGGTTAAAGCATGGATATAATCAAGAAAATTACAAAGAGAGAGAGAGAGAGTAATAGAAACAGAACCATAGATAAAAAAAAAACTAAGTCATTCATTCATCAAAACAAGCAAAAGCTAAGGTAATGATGAGAACTGAGAAGAAGAATATAGAATACTTGAGACACACGAAAAGGCAGGGATTTGTTTTTACCTTGTGAAAATTTAAATAATGAAGTCCGACACTAGCACAAATGCCAATATCATCCTCAAGATCATGATGATCATGACACTTATACGGCAACAGCGAACCATTTGGTATATATACGTTAAGATCAAATCCTGCAGCACCATTAAAGAAAGATGAATAAAGGAGGAGTGTGTATGTTCGTTCACAAGGATTAAAAAGGGAATGTTACGTTACGTACATCGGATTATCGAATTTGGCGATAATACTCTGCTTCCAGAACCGGATCAACATCCTCGTCTGAATCTGAATCTGGATCTGGTTCTGGTGCTGGTGGAGCGACGACGGATCCTTTTTTAACAGGAACGTACCTTCCTTCTTCCAAAACATAATAGGTCCGGCTGGTTTCTTCGACCGACTTACCTATGTCCGGCGGGGTGATTTCTGCGACCTTGCGCTTGCGCGGTGGAGGTGGTTCATTCGTCGCCATGCCCTAGCCTTATTAGATATCCCCGTCGCCGGTTTTCAATTGTAGATGATATCTCTTCTCTGATTGGTAACATGAGTCTATTGAGTTAAGACTTTATTGATAGATAACTCAAATTTTTTTTCTTTTTTAAGTTGAACTACAATGTGTTATTGAATTACAATGTGTTATAGTTGATGTACAACTTTGAGTTATGCCCTTTGTAAAAGTGTTAATTCAACCATTATTCAACATCATGGAAAATTTCATGCATTAGAGTTGAGTTAGAAGTTTATTTATTTATTTTCATTTACATTTTTAATTACTTCCCAGTAATTACTTTTAATTACTTCCCATTTACATTATAGCCATTCATGAATATACACTTTTGTATAGCGCTCTTCACATTTGCCATTTTCCCAAGATCTTCAAGCATTAGATCAATGCGATGTGCTGCACATGGAGTCCAATAAAGATTTGGTCTTTTAGCTTCAAGTAATTTTCCTGAAGTTTATATACACCAATAAAAAGTTAGATTAAACAAACAAAAATTTTTTAAAAATATTACAAATTTTAAAAGATGTATTGTATCTCTTACCAGCTTTCACATAGTTTGATGCATGGTCTGTGACCACTTGGACAACATTTTCTTCTCCTACTTCCTCAACTATCTTATCAAGCAATTGAAATAAGAATGTGGCATCTTTCACAACTTCTGATACATCCAAAGACTTTAGGAAAACAGATTCTATTGGAGAATTAACAAGAAAGTTAACTAAATCCTTGTGAACAATCGAATCACGCCATCCATCAGACATAATTGAACAACCTTTAGATGCCCACTCTTTCTTGTGCTCTACTAGTTGTTTATTAGTGTCTTCTACTTCTTTCTTAAGTAAAGAAACTCTTAACTCATGCATGGTTGGTGGCTTTAATCCTGGACCATATTGTCCAACTAATTCAAGCATCTCCCCAAAACTATCTAAAGTAGTTGCGTTGAATGCAAGACCAGAATCATAGAAAAACCTTGCAATACCTCTAACAGTTTTCTCCCTTAACTCCTTATCACAAGCTCCAAAAATTCCTTTCCTTTCCTTTCTAGCATTCAATAAATCAGGAGGTGTAGAAGTGACAAACCTATCAAGTGGACCGTGGTGTCTTGGCTGGGGACGTTGCCGTTTGTTACTTGGCTCACAATCACTTTCTTCCACATCATCATAATCATCAAACTCTTGAGATGGTGGCATCCTTTGAGTAGAAGCTTTAAGTTGCTCCTTCTTCTTCATAAATGATCTGATTTCTTCCCTAATATGCTCCGGATAATCTGGACATTTAGTTGCATTCCTATAGCCTCCAACTAAGTGATCTTAGGACAATACCTACATTGCCACTTGTTTCTGTTGCCAGGATCTGGAATGCCATGTTTTCTTGCTGGGTCATTTTCATCTTGGCTTGAATTTGGATCGGACATGGCTGAAAGTGAACTTGATCACTGCTAAACAAAAAGAGAAATGAAAGCTACTTTAATGTCTTTGTCTTTTATGACTAGTGAAGGAAATAAGAAGAGTTTCTAAACTAATACAAGTATACAACAGTTTCAATTAGTAGATGATTACCTTTTGCAGTAGCTGTAGACGTGTAGTAAAGCCGACTCGTGAATGAAAGAGATGAGGAGACTAAATAAACTAGGGTTTTCTTATATATAATGGGTGAAAAAATGATCAATCAAAGATTTTTGATTACATCAAATCAATAATTAAAGATATTATTCCGAAAATCAAATATTTTTATTATACGTTTGATGAATAAGTAAACTACTATATTACAGAATGATTTTTTACCTTGTTTGTGCCATAAACCATGTTGCTCTCGCCTTACGCAATGGTCGCATCGGCTATGGCTCATCGTTTCGCTCGCATCATGGATATCGCCTTGCCATAGTGTCCTGTTTCCCTCTTCTCCTCACAGCATTGCGCAACGCGCCATGGCGCGCCACAGGCGCCCTTTTTAAAACCAAGATTGTTGTGATGGGGTTTCCCAACGGACGGCCCCATCTCCGTCTTCATCGGTGGTGGTCTTCCCCATTCCTTCTCATCCACGGTAGGCTATGTTCATGTCATTTTTATTTTCGTTTCTGTAGTGGGTCACCAACGACGGCATGTGATTACATATGAACAGTGTTCGAAAAAGCGTTCTAGGCGTCCACCTCCGCCCCGTCTAGGCGCTAGGCGCTATAGCAATGCCTAGACGACCGTTTTGACCGCCTAAAATTTTAATATTATCATTTTAGTGTATTTTTCAAATTTTAATTGTACAAGTTTTAAATTTATTAGGTTTATTTCTATAAACATAATTATAAATGTTTAATATGTTATTTAAAATTAATTGAAATAATATTTTTATCCATTTTTTTTTGTTTTTGATAGAATATTTGTATAATTTTTAAATTATACATATTTTGTAAACATCTAAAATACCTTAAACCGCTAAAATTTCGATTAAGTGTTCTAGGCGCTAGGCATTGTTTTGAATATGATATTGTTAGTTATCTGGTTTCCGTACAAACTGAGTTTATATTGGATATATATCTCTGCCTCTAGCTCTATTCCTTGGTTATCATTTGAGCTTTTCGAGAATTTTTGTTTATGTACTCTTCTGCTGCCTCAGGCTTTCATGTGAGTATCTACTAGAATCATCCAAAAAAAAAATATTAGTACCTTCAGTACTGTATTAAAACGACGTAGGTTGGTAAAAATCTTAGATTATTTGAACCACAGAGCTGTTGATTTGGCATGACTTGGAATGAGAGTATCTTGTGTTATCAATTGGTAATGATTGATGATTGGTTGTACTTCATTGTTGATTTGTTTGAGATATGATATACTGTATGTCTCAATATTAGTTTACTCATTCCATTTTTTCCTTTCTCTTAGAGTTAAATTTAGAAAGTCTCTTATATATGAATATATATGATGAAACTGTTGTTTTCATCTTTGTTCTGTGATAGGATTATAGGAAAGTCCATAAATTGGACATACCATTTATGTTTGTGAATTAATGATATCCTCTTTCCTTTTGGTTGTATTTCGGCTACATACAGTAAATGTAAAATGCAGATTCAACTAATCATTATGTCTGTATACTTAATATGTAATTGCTCTCTCTATTGAGTCTTAATTAAGGTATCTAAATTCTTCTATATTGACCACAGGTGAGTTAAAAAACAAAAATGAAAACTTTCGTTCCCGCTAAGGTAAATATGTGATATATAGATAGATATGCTCAATTATTTCAGTCAACGTGCAATCTAACCTCACATTTCGGACTTCCCCTAATATAGGAACTGTTAGACGTATCGGTTGAAACCTTGTCACAAATCATGGCAACAAATCCCATTTCTTCAATCAAATTCAGCAAGATAAGAAATTCAGTTTATGCAGCCTGGCGTATATTTCGGGCAAGAGTCTCGTCTCTCTTTTTATCTTTATATAATATGTACTTATATTGAGCTCTATACAGTTACGAAATTTTTAAACTAATGTTTCTTCCTAACCTCAGAAATGTACCAGATGGTTTGAAAGCTAGAAATTGGAAGGAATGGATGATGCATGTCAGAGATTAAGGAGGCTGTGGTAATACCTCTTTCCAATGCATTAAAAGTGAAAAATTATGAGTGGATGGTTTATAATTGGATGTGGGGCACTTGATAATAATGACTTCTTTTATTTTTACTTTTACAGATTCAGGTTGTTGTAAACGGCTGAACATCAATCTGTACGTTGATTCATTAAAAGGGGTTGGATACTCTGAAATCGAACGAGAAAAATTAAATTTGATTAATTCAACTTATAAGACTTTGAAATAGTTAGAAAATTACAAAAATGAAACCATTCTTTTTGAGCAACAATGAACAATGATACATGAACATGAATCTGTTCATGGACCAATGACCTCGTGTACTCGATGTACCTCGTGTTTACCCCTTTTAATGAATGTGTTTACCCCTGAATTTTGATTATGTTTACTCGTGTTTGCCCGTGTTTACTCGATGTACCTCGTGTTTACCCCTCATGAATCTGTTCAGGCTGAAGCACGATGTACATCGAGTAAACACGGCTGAACATGAATCTGTTCTCCAGCCTGAACTCATCAGTGCGTTGTTATTCATTAAAAGGGGTAAACACGAGGTACATCGAGTACTCAGCACAAGATCTTCTTGATTTTGTTGACCCGGAGAAAGCAAAAAGATGTCGTAAGCTTGGTCATTACTGTTACACTAAGAGCCTAGGAAAAGGATTGAATTATGTTCTTAAAGAAGGACTGAAAAGGTAGGTGGACAGACCCTACAAGAGATGCAGACATGCTAGTCAAATACCAGCACGAACTTCATCAGAATTGGCACACATAGATGGTGTGGAGAAGCTATCGTTTGATGAAGGACTTGACAAGTTGCAAACCCAGCCAATTGGCACACATAGATCAAGTCCTCAGCCGAACACTTTAACTTCAAGACAAAGGTGTGCCGGATGCCCATCTGTGGTTCTTCTTACAACGGCTCTGTGTTCTTCGGTAAGACCACAGTCCCTGAAACTAATGTAGAAGACTGCATTCCCGGCCTTGAGCATTTCCTTTGGCTCCATGGCTTCATGAGTTTGTACAACGACCTTTTTGATATCTAGAGGCGTAGCAAACTTGAGCTTTGTCTGGGAGACAATTTAGGGGCATAAAGTAATAAATTTTGTACACATATAACCAAACGCAGAGGGAATGTGAAACACCAAAAACAAAGAAAGAAGGGGCTCACCCAGCCATTTTCCCAGAGTGTATAAAATGCGTAGTCAGCATACATATTAAGCCAATCATATTCGCGAATGTCTGAGTCTTGAAGCTGTGAAAGAGACAATATCAAAAGATTTGAGTGAGAAAAAAAAGAAGCTACAACAGCCTAGCTACCTAGAGAGAGTGAGAATACCAAATAATACTAAGAAACTAATTATGGTCTCACTCACCTCGTAAAAATGAGGATGTTGCTTATCACTAGATTGCACCAAAGCATCATCCGGAAGCCAATTCAGACCACCTTTGTAGAAATCATGAATTGCTTCAGAATCCCATTGACAACCCTCGACCTCGGCTTTAGAACCTTTGTAAACATGAAAGAGTAAACAATTTACAAAATGCAGTCAAATCAAACCACAAACAAACACAGAAAAGGTGAAAAAAGAACAAACCGTGAGTATCGGGTTTAAGCCTACAAAGTTCAGTCTCTATTTTGAAATCTTCGTTGTTGCGCCACGTAGTATGCGTAACACACGTTTGGAAAACAAAAGGCGAATTGCTGAATGGATCAATAACGTCAGCAGTTATAAAGTAAGTCATCGATCCTGTGAACATAACGTTATATTTCTCTAGCCGCAACAACCGAAAGTTTGAGCCCTGCAAAAATTTATCAGAGACTAACGAATATTACATCATTGAAGAAAAAGTGAACACAGAACCATAAATAAAAAACTAAGTCATTCGTTCATTAATCAAAACAAGCAAAAGCAAGGGAACGAATGATGAGAAGATGTATATAGAATACTTGAGACACATGAAAAGGCAGGGATTTGTTTTTTACCTTGTGAAAATTGAAACAATGAAGTCCGACCCTAGTACAAATGCCAATCTCATCCTCATGATGATCATGACATTTATACGGAAACAACGAACCATTTGGTATACATACGTTAAGATCAAATCCCTGTAGCACCATTAAAGATGAATAAAGGAGGAGTTTGTATGTTCGTTCACAAGGATTAAAAAAGAAAGAAGAAACGGAGATCCTTAAAAAAGATCGATAAGCTCTGCTGATGATAATTAAAAAGACACACACACACACAAAAAAAAAAAAAAAAAAAAAAAAAAAAAAATTAAAAGGGAATGTTACGATACGTACATCGGATTCTTGAAGTTGACGATTATACTCTGCTTCCAGAACCGGATCAACATCCTCGTCTGAATCTGGTGCTGGTTCTGGTGCGACGTCGGATTCTTTTTTAACAGGAACGTACCTTCCTTCTTCCAAAACATAATAGGTCCGGCTGGTTTCTTCGACCGACTTACCTACGTCCGGCGGGGTGATTTCGGCGACCTTTCGCTTGCGCGGTGGAGGTGGTTCATTCGTCGCCATGCCCTAGAGTGAATGATCCGTATCCTGATAAAAAAGCAAAAAGCCGGTTTGATATTTAACTAACGTGTACCTCGGTGGTCAAGTGTTATAAAGGCTTTCTTTTTTTCTAAGGAACAACATGGTGACAGGTATGAATAAAACACATGGATGTATATCATTCTACTGATTACCTAAATAAAAGCTGAATCTGTATGATCCGGGCATGCTTTCTGAGGGAAAACACACACAAAAATACAAGACCTAATAACGAAAATGAGAATTTGATGGGTGGACTCAAGACTCATAACAATAAAAACTCGAGATAATGCCTAGACTAATGCTCCATGGTTTGACATCTGGAGACTTTGTCTCGTCTCTAAATCAGTGGTTAAAAGAGGAATTCAGATAATCTTGAGTCGAAGCCACAGAGAGATACCTGAGCTTTGAATATGGTTATTGACATGTCTACTTCATGTGACCAACCCAAAATGAACTTTTCTTTTGCAGGAAGACCTTATTTTACCTTTAAGCTCACTCGGCTCATGTAATGATACCAAAGTGACCCAACCCAAATGAATTTTCCTTTCACTATTTGTGTATGGGTATTTGTTTTCAACGACAAATGAATTTAAGAATGTGTTGTGTCCACATAATGAGGACAAGACTTCGTCAAAGCTATATAAATATCAGGCTATTAAAGATCCAGTGGAACACATGGTGTCGAAATAATAGTACGCCATTGCTAATCAATGGATGCCAAGGCGAAGTCTCGTAGATTGAAAACTCAGGAATCGAGCCATTGCCTAAACTTGCATATCCCACGGCGACTTTCTGTGAAAGAATCTCGGATTGACTGCAACATTGCGGATACTGCAGGAACATTGTACAGCTCTTGATCCTGTTCCTGAATTAAGCATCAAATACAATATGTTCAGATGTTTCTGCACTTGATCCACATGGAAGAAGATAGTGAAGAGACTTTCAATTGATTGATTATATGTACCATCTTCGTGAGACGCTCTTCAAGACTTAGAGAAGCTGTTTCCGTAGACATGAATATCTTACGATAGGTTGCTCTTAGGCTCTTCATCTACCAATGCCAAAAACAACCATGATTATTTGTTTATAACACTCCAAAGCGATATACAGTTTCTTACTTTAAAAGACTCGACCCTGGGACACAGTACAAACCTCTGACATGGTAAATCCATTCCGTCTAAGTCCCTCCAGATTCAAACCACGAAGCTCGGCTCTCTCTCCAGTCACCATCATGTACTTTGGAACATCTTGTGAAACCTATATGTAACCGTACCAGTGAGTACCTGTTGGAAAGGTGCGAGTACATGAAAGGTACCAGAGGAAAACATACCACAGAACCACCACCAAGGAAAGCAAAGGAGCCAATATGACAGAACTGGTGGATGACCGTGGCTCCTGCTGTGTGTGTATAGTCCTAAATTTCACAACATGAACCTAATGAAACAATGCCGCTGAATCCAGGTTATATAGAGTATAGACACAAAGAAAATCTTACTTCTACAGTAACATGGCCCGCAAGAAGTGTATTATTGGCAAATATGTTGCGGTTACCAATCTTGCAATCATGAGCAATATGACAAGAACCCATGATTAGATTGTTGTCACCAATAACCTGTTCAATTAAGAATAATCATAACTCAGAACATGATAAAACCATCTGGAACTTCAATGATATTAGTCAATGAACATTATTTGCATACCGTTTTATCACTGGGCTTTGATGACCTGTGAATAGAGCAGAACTCCCTAATTTCATTGTTGTCACCGATGCAAAGAAAACATTCATCCCCACTCTAAAAGAAGTAAACAAGGCATGAAATCTTGATTGGATATTGGTTTCTTCTAGTCTCCAACAAGGATGAGATAAAGACGATAGCAATTAAACACACCTTGTACTTCAAGTCTTGACATTTAACACCAACCACAGCATGGTGACCAATGATGTTATTGCATCCTAAGACTGTATAACCAGGCAGCTCATCGCCAACAACAGCACCACTGGCTGACAAAAATTCAAAGGCAGACACATAGCAAAGATCAATCGATATAAGAAAAAAGTAGAGAAGACAATATACTAAGGAAAACAATCAAAAGATGAAAGGAATTTTACGGCATGAGAACACAAGAGTCCCCTAACTCAGTGTTTCCAAAGATATGGCTTGAAGGATAGAGTTTGCAGCCATTGCCTAGCTTTACTGATGAGCCAATTGTACAGTATGGACCAACTGAAACTCCCTGTTAGAAATATAACATTTTGTCTGATTAATCAAGGAAGCTCTAATAAGCTCTCAAATCTCAATTAAAGCATCACACTTTGACCACGTTCCATCAAATCCTGTACTACTAATTTGAACATCCGGTTTCCAAAAGCTAAAAAGAACATTAATTTGCGAGTGTTAAGCTGTTTCTAGTGTCCTAGATGATCAGATAAGAAGTTTCATCCCAAACCAAATCCATTTTTACCCAATTATGAAAGCAGTAATAAGCAATGTCAGTCACTAACAAATCAAACCTTGCCAATCACAGCACTTGGGTGTACATCAGCACTCGGGTGTATAAAGATTTCAGAACCTCTCGAATCTGCTTCAAACCACACAATGACCTCACAGCTTAGAGTAGAGAGATACATAATAAATACACGTAGAGTACAAGCGGGAATAAAGAGAGCGAGAGAGGGAGATTTACAGAAGAGATTAGAAGAGAATCTGCGGATAGTGGAACTGAAGAGAGGAGATAGAAGCTTCTCGCGAGCTTTAAGGAGAGAGATCATGGCGGGCTACGTAGAGCAAACAAAACCAAACTCCTTCAGTTTCTCATACATCATGGTGTTCGACGAAATGCCTAAATGAAAGATACACATGATTTATTTTCGCACGTGTCCAAGGGTTTTGCACGTGGCTGGGGATTTTTATTTAGAATTTGGTTGACTTGTTGAGTGAGTTTATTAGTTTTGGTGACTTGTTGAGTTTGTTCCAACTTTAGCAAAATTTTCAAACGGTTAATTTTGTGTGTTTTTTTGGATTTCAGTTTATCTCAAATTCTGATAAGTTGTATAATCATTAGATATACGTCATACGAAATAATAAATCGAATAAGCTTTTACATAAAATCCTTTATTTTCCTGGTTAGCTTGGAGTTTAAAAGATGGTAGCCATAAATAGAGAGAGTCATCACTATGTTCTTTCAATTAAGTGAAGAGGAACAAACACATGTTCTTTCATCACCTTTGCACCAATCAGAAACACTTTTTTTTTTTTTACTCAAAGACTAATAGTTATGAATCTTATTCTCCTTTTGTTATTGTGTTGACAAGTTGCAGAAGGATTCTCTGCAGTTCCTCTGCATTGCTCCACTCCTTGACTTCTGCTTTGATCAGTGAGGAATTGTCTGAAATCTTCTTCCACAGCGGATAATTCGTTCTCGGCATCACAAAATCGCACTCTCTCAGCTTCAATGTCGGGCAGAAGTCACCTCCTCCGTCTCCAAGGTAGATAAACCTTGTAGGAATTTGATCACTGGGAGAAGAAGCACGTATATGATCCATCACTAGACCCTGAAGAATCATGAACATATTCAATAGTCAAATTATTATAAACTGAATCTAATCCAAAGGGTAATGTTATAACTATCTACTTCGAAGGTTTTCAGATCACGGACAAAGCTTAACAAAGTTCAAGTCTTCCCGTATTATATATCCTAAATTCTTAAGGACAATTCAAGCTTCAGAACAAACACTTGCAAGTCTTACTAGGCAGACGTGGAGGCTATAGAGTTTTACAAAGACATAGTACCTTGCATAGATTTGAAGGGCAGAGATTACAGCTATGTGGAGCCAAATCATCACTATGATACGGCAAGATCCGCAAGTTCCCATTTTCATCAACTGAACTTGGATTTGTGTAAATCTCAGAAAAGCATTCCAACAAACCATGCTGCTCTAGTATCTTCTCAATGAAAAACTGATTTGCATCACTCACAATCTTCAAATCACATCTGCCAATTGAAATCAAACAACATTCAACCAAAGCAACAAAAGAAGCTTGAGACCATCTATATGAACTAATAATCATTGTTCATACCCTAATGATTTAGCTGATTTGATAGCTTCAATAACCTGAGAATCAATTGGCATTTTCTTCAAACAAGCTTCAATGTCTTCAACCGATCTACCTTGTGAATGTAGCTCCATCATCATCCTATCCTTTCCAAATTCCAATTTAAAAACCAAAATTTCATAATTGAATTGCTTAAATCATAAGAAGAAGATGTTTTGATGTTATGAATAAATACCATAAGACGATTCCAAGGTAAAGTGAAACGGAGCTGATGGAAGATCTCAGCGATTCCCATTTCAGTAACAACCCAATTGTCACTATCTCCATCGATCAAAGTCCGATCGAAGTCAAATACTATCACGATCTTTGCCATTTCCTGTAGTTTAACGCAACAACCGGAGTCCGGAGCTCAGCTTCTCCCCGTCGTTTGTTCACTGCATAAATCACTTCGCCATCCAATCATATTAAAATAATGGGCCTAACGTAGGCCCATTACGTGGTTTAAGGCTTAAAGTGGACCCAGGTTCGTGTCAGCACTCTGAATAGCCAATGAGATTGCAGGAAACACGTTAACAAGCGTAACTACGATTCCACTTTCACGAACACGGCACTGTATCAAAAACAACCGATATTTCTCGGCGAAGATATCGTAAAACCCCATGATCTTATATATACAACAAAACCATTGATTAAAGTCTCAAACTTTCCCAAGTTTTTAACGAGAGAGAGAGAGAGAGAGAGAGCTACTCTGAGTTTCAATGGTTGGGATGAATCGGGTTCTGATAGCTTTGACGTTAGCTTTACTAGCTTCGTCGGCGTTATTACCTGTTTCCGATGGCGCGAAGAAACCGTCGTCAGCGCCGAGAAAAGAGGATGTTCCGTATATTAAGTGTCAGGTTTGCGAGAAACTAGCCTCGAGGCTAGACCAGCTAGTTAAGGAGAAGCAACAACAGATCTCTCCTAAAAAGGTTTGATCTTTATTTTTAGAAAATGTAAATCTTTCTATTTTGATTTGATGTGTGTTTCTGGTTACTGAATATATTTGTCTGGATGGGCAGATCTCGGAGTATGAGATCATTGAGATTGCTGAAAATGTCTGCAATTTGAAGAAAGAGGAAGCTGATTGGATGCTCAAGATTGACATTGTTCAGAAAGGTGATAAACTTGAGGTAATAGATCCAAATATTATTCCTTCCATTGTAGCTTAAGGTGTTTGAATTAAGTTGGAACTTGTACATTTGTTGTTGTTTAATCTGAATGGTGGTTATCTTTGCACTCTGTTAAGAATTTGTTTGTTTTTTTGATTTGGTTTCATAGTTGGTTGAGCAATTAGAAGAAGGGATGTGCAATTCCAAGTGCAAAACGATCGAGGCTGCTTGTCAAAAGGTGAGTACATTGTGGTCTTTAAGCCTATTGATTACAATTGGGTTTGTATTAAGTGTTTTGGAATGTGATTTAAAATCTGTTTTGGGTGTGTTCCAGGTCATTGGTTACGCAGACACTGATGTTGCAGAGTATATTTACACGTCTAAGCCTGATCTTGTTTCACTAAAAAATCATCTGTGCAAAGACTTGACTGATGCTTGTAGCAAGAAACCACCTCCTGTTCCCAAGGTACCTTTTTATTATAACTGAAACTTGGATCCGTGTGGAGATGACATTTTGATGACAAGATTGAATCTTTCTTTGATAAGTGGTTCTTTATCTTTGTCTAGGATTGGGTTCCTGGAGAACCATTTGTTGCCAAACCATCTAAAGATGCCGAAATGGACAAGATCTTGAGATCTATGCAGGTGATCTTTGATGACTTCAGTCAATTACGTTCCCATACAACAATGAAGCAAAACGTGAATGATCTTAACTCTTAAGCTAACTCGGTTATGCGGCTATTTTGTTTTGTCAGGGTATGCCAGGAGCACCTGGTATGAAGGTCTTCTCTAGAGATGATATAGAGAAGGGGAATATTGGTAATGACGATCAAGATGGTGATGATGATGAAGATGAGGACGAAGATGACAAGTTTCCCAAGAATTTGGTACGTTCTAAGTTTCTTTTTTTCAGATCTTTGGTTTAAACTTTTATGGATATTACACCTTTTGTCTCTAAATCACTTTTATTGTGTTGTTGGTTTTCAGGGAAAAGTTCTGAAAGAGAAAGAGAGTAAAACGGAAGAATTGACAAAGACTATCACCAAGGAATTCAAGAAGAAAGGTGAGGTTCTGAAGAGACATGCACAGAAAGTGTCAAACCGGGTCCGGAGATGGTGGAAAGGACTTAGATCGTCTTCCTCAAAGAAACCTAAATCTGGGAAGTCTGAGCTATAGAAACAGTTTAAAACTGGTTTTGTAATGTACTCTTCTTCACGTTGACTTTTTGTAGATTTCTTTTAGTTTCTATAATCTTTTGGAGAGAAGGTTACAAGTGTTGAGAGACATCAGTTCTATAACAGCACATACAAGAGATGGTTTAGAGAAAAATCATTAACTTTAAAATATATAAAATCAAATAGAAAAGACAAAACAGAAACAAATGTTGCAACGTGAAGCAAATGGAATGTTGTAAAACTGGAAGAAGAAAAAAATACAAAAACTAAATCACAATGTGAGAATTGATCGTCTCAGTTTCAGCAGAAGATTTGAAGTTCTGCTTCTTTAGGAAGAACTTTAGCGCATTTTGTAGTGTTGGGTCCTAGAGATTTTGCTATGCTGGCCATTCAAAGAATAGCATAGCTTTATGTCAATGTCTCGAGGATTCTTCTTGTTAGGAGAAACGGACATGGTTCCAGTAATTGTCTCACCCTCACATATGGTTAACACATCTTCTAAGTATAGAACTGTTTGTTTCCAGTGCGTAGCTCGGGATTTTGGTCCTGCATTACCCATGGTTGTTCAGTGTAAGTTTCAGACAATAATGATACAATACGAATCTATGTTTAAACAAGGATTCAGAAAAACATAAAAGAATATCAGGAATTGCGGAGAACTGAACCTGTTGAGAAACCCTGCAGCTTGTGGCACATGGTAAATGATACATCAAAGTAGGCTACAAGGGCGTGGATGTAGTCATTTCGTTGTGCAACAAGTTTAAAAGGAGCTGTGAAGGAAGCATCACCAGAAGACATCTTTGAGATATCCATAGTCTGTTACAATCCCACAAAATAAAATGAAATGAGCATTAGCCACAGGAATAGAGATACTACTAATCCTTCCCATGTGTATATACATATAATCAATCCTACCTTAAGAAGCCTACTATCAGTGACGATTTGGTTTTGGTCGACTGTGTCAACAAGTGGTTCCATCATAGCTTTTTTCTTGATGCATGACATGTCAAAACCATACACACTGTTCCAAACTGTAGAAGAAAAACACAAAAGAAACTAAAATTGCAAATCTCAACAGACATCAATGCGAATGTTAGAAAAAAAGAAGAAGAGAAAAGATGCACTCACATTCTATTTTGTCTTCTTTGTACTCTGAATCCTCAATGGCTGTAAGATGCAGAGAGGCTTTGTCTGGTAGCACAACTCCACCATCAACCTATCCATAAAAACACAGGACCAAGAAGTTTTCATGGTTATTCCAACAATGACACGAACTTGCAACAAGTAACTGTTGACAATTGCTTTTGGTAAGTAAGAATCTCGTGTAACAAAGTGGAGCAGTAAACTTACAAGCCATTTATTACGGGCGTATAAGACACTGTCCAACATGTTTTCAAACAACAAAAAGTAACCCATCCATTCGGATATAATCACATCCACTTTAGGAATAGGAAGCTCTATCTCTTCAATCTTCCCTTTCAAAACCGTAATAACTGCAAGGATGATACAAACAAAAATCGTCAAGCGACTACAGAACAGATGTATATTCATTTAAAAAACAACTGAGCGAACACGAAAATTACCATCAGAAAATCCATTTGCTTTGACAATCTCCTTTGCCATGTCAGCCATTTGAGAACATTCAACCTATTAAGGAACATCCTCAATTAAATCATTCAGATTGAGAGAGATTTTTTTACTTATTGAAAAAACAAAAAAAAAAGTCTGAAAGAATATGAAGACATACAGCGTAGACATGAGCTGCTCCTGCCTTGGCACAGAACAGGGACAAGATTCCTGTTCCAGCTCCAACATCAAGAACAATTTTGTCCTTGATGAGAAACTTGTTCTGATAAATAACATTCTGATAAGTCTTTGTTCTAACTACATCCTTCAACATTTCCTGTAAGAATCCTCGAATCAGTTATCAGATAGATACAAAAAAAAGAAGAAAAAAAAAACACAATGAATTATTCTGAACTATTTCGTATAACAGAACCAAATACTAAAACAGCTGAGAGCTTTGTCTTCAATACTTACTTCATGAATTCCTGCAAAATAGATCAAAGTGGAACCAAAGTCAACTCTTTGTGAACAAACTCATAATCACAGAGCACTAACTATTCTCCAGACTAAATTGAACTTGTGAAAACACAAAGGGAATTAATAAATTACCGAAGTGAGAGTAAGAATCAAAGTAGTAATCAGCGCTGGTGATATCGTCAGCGACATCAGAAGCCTCGGCGTCGCACATGGATTCATCTTGGGCAGCTTCCTCGCCGGCAACACCAGACCCTTCAGCAACTTCGTCTTCATCAGCATCTTCAAAGCGTATTTTTGTGTTCTGATTCGGCTCAAAGCTGATGAACTCGTTCTCGTTGTGGTTGCTGTTCTTAGTCATCGTTCTTCTTCTCTGTCTCGCACAAGAAGGGAAGAGAGAGAGAGAGAGAAAAGGGTTTTGGGGATAGAGACGAAGTACAAGATTAGGGTTTTAGGACGACGCAAGCTTTTTATTTGAAGTCTTTTACTTTTGTCTTTTTTCTCTCTCTGGTTAACGAATTTTTAATTGAATTATATTGTACCGGTTCGGGTTTTCGTCGACACATACCAAACCGGTAAGATTCAATCGGATTAATATCAGACGACCACACAAAGAAGTGGTGACATAACTTTGTTTTATTTGGCAAGTGAAATCACATGAGTTCTGAGGTCATGACCCAACACATTGAAACAAAAATAAAGTCAAACAAGGTTGCATTATTGAGTTTCTTATAGAGTTTGTAATTTCAGTAGGCTAACTAGTAGTTATGGATCACTTGGTCGAATTGTTTTTGGTAGTAACCGGTGGCCAAGGCCCTCCAGCCATCACAGCTTCGATCTCCCATGTTTCCCGCGGAACATTTGTCATGTTCTTGCAGCCATTCGCAGTCACGACCTAGGCAGAGAGTCACACAGATACAACAACAAAAGTGAGATTTTTGTATCTAACATTATTATTGCTGAGAGTTTCAACTTTTAAAGGTTATATATAGTGATTAGTGAATTAGTCGTTACCAAATCGCTTTCAATTCTGACACCTCCGAAATTCCTGAATCTCTCTACTGTTTCACGGTTGAAGAACTTAGAGGTTGTTGCGTTTTCCATGGCTGGGAGCAGCAATGCCTTAATAAAATAGCATCCTGGTTCCACCGTTATGACCTGCATACATACCATTCGGACAATGAATAGTGAAGATAGATGAGAAGAACCAAAAGCATTTATACTCAAAACAATCAGCCTTACCATTCCTTCAAGAAGGTCTCTTGCAGTGCGCAATGACTTCAATCCAGGTTCCTTTGGTCTTTCCACTCCCTTAAAGAGAAAACTCGCAACGGCTAAGAAACACGGATTGTAGTTTTACATACACGATGATACTATTGGGTGAAAAAGTGATTTTTGATGTACCTTCGGGTAGCCCCCGGTATCGTGTGTGTCAATGCCCATGAAGTGACCTAGCCCATGAGGCATGAAAACAGCACCCAAGCGTTGTACCATCATGTCCTCCACATCCCTAGGTACAAAGACAGAACCGTAACAATGAAATTTAGCTTTAGAGAAGAGAAAACAAATGTCAGAAATAGAGAGTTACCCAGTGAGGATGGACCCCTTCTTCAGTGACTCAAGGATGATTCTTTCGGCTAACCTGTACATTGACTTGCTTCAGTTGGCAATGATAGCTAAATAACCATATGGAGATGAAGTTCGAAATAGACAGATGGGGATCTCGTTCATAGGCAATCCTAATTCCCAATTACCACATCTGCATGCATACATAAACAGAACTACATAGCATCGCAATTAGTCTTACTTGTGCATATCCACCCAGTTTACTCCAGGCTTCATCGCAGAGATTACAGAATTATGAGCATCCAGAACAGCCTGAAAAGACGGCAGATCAAAGAAACATAGTAAGATATATAGCTTCTAGATACTCACCAAAAGTCTGGATTGTGAGGAAAAGTTGACAAAAATAAAGCACACATTCCACCAATCTTGTAAAGCACTTACATTGTAGATTAGACTCTGGTCGGTTGTAAATTTACCATTAACCTGCACAGCATTTGATAACTATTAGGAAAAAATTGCGCTAAATTACAATATTCAACGTATTATGATGTTAATTTAAACAGGATTAAAAACAAGTCAATGCGATGTATATACAAATTGGTAACACTTTTAAGGATTCTGAATAACAGAATAAGTAACATCACATAAAATTGAAAAGTATTTATAGGTCCGACGCTAGAATAGGAACTTACGGGGAATGAACATGTTATGTCAGACGCATAAAAATGGTATTCAGCACCCATATCAAGCAATGCAAAATCCCCATCTTCAAAAGTCTGCAAAATTAATGGAACATTTTCAAACAGGTAATACTGAAGAGAATTAAGAAAAGAGAGGAATGAATGCTCATTTAGTATTTACCCTATCATTTGGAGCCGCAGCATGCCCATAATGAAGAACAGCACTGCAAACAAATAATTTAGCAATTCGTTATTTTTTTAATGTAAAAAGACATGAAAATCCAAGGATGATTATGTCTGCATTTTCAGCAATAACAAGTTTTTCTCCATCATAACTTACCTGTTATCTCCTGTTGCACAGATGCATGTGTATGAGCAATGCCTACAGCCACCGTACATGTAGCTGTGATGCAGAAACATACTTTCCATCTGATATTCTTTCATGCCAGGTGTGACTCTCCTCATAACCTGATGTGGATAAACAACATGGTTAAAAGACGATTGCATGAAAGGAAGAGGAAACGTCTACGAGTAGATAAAGAAGAGTCTAGGTCGGAAACCTAAGTAGTGAAATATTCTGATAAAAGAAAAATATTGAACAAGACAACAGAGAAGACCATATTTTCATTCACTGGTAGAAGTATATCAGACCTCTATGTGCGCTTCAGAACTTATATCATTTGCAAACTGTATTAGTTGAAGCTCCAAACTTGATTTAATAACTCGACACTCCGCCAAAATAGGGTGTAAGGTAGTCAAATCAGTCTCAAACTTCGCTATCCCCTGAAATAAGACACAAAAACAGTAAAAAAAAAGTATAAATGAGACTCCAATATTCGAGGAAAGGAAACACTATGAGCATCAGAATCCCAAAACTGTTAATCACACGACGTGCCAGAAGCTATTTATTTTCAGGATCAAGACAAGAAAATAGCAAGACCAAATATCCAGAGCAAGTGAAGAAGAAAGGGTGAAATGCAGAAACCTCAAAGCTGGCAGGTTTTGAGAAGTTACTGCTGTCGGTGTTAAGACCATGCAGGAGATACAACAGAGGTTTTCCAGATCCCTTAAATTGTTCATTAAAAACTTGAATAATCTCATCCACATAGAAAACCATGTCAACCATATATGTTTCCTGCAACAGAAAAGCACAAAAATGCCATTACTGTAAAAGAGAAATTAATGCATTGAACAAATTGACTTAAGACTAAAAAATAAATTGAAAAATGACTAGAAAAGAAATTCAGATAGTTACCTTAAAGTGTAACAATGGCTTTATCTCACCTAACCAGACAGCATAATCAGCAGGCAATCTTGGAATGAAAAGGATAGATTTCCCACTTCCAATGTCCTTCCAATACCGAAAGTAAATAAACTCATCAATTAAGCAACATAGGATCCAAGGAAATAGAATGAAAAACTCACAATAGCTCCATAGAAATCAGGCTCTCTGACTCCAAACAAGTAAGCAAAATAACTCTCCTGCCTACAATTCAATTCAATTCAACAAATTAAGATCACTCTACGTTCCACTAAAACATGAACAGTACGATTTCAATCACCTTCAAGATAAAATTTCCAAATCAGTACCTGAAAAGCTCGGCGTGATCAGTGCAGTATCGGTTTTTCTCTTCACCACCCTATCGTAAACATCAATAGAAACCACGGAATTATAAAACTAAAGACGATAAAAGCCAGCTCGGATCATCGATACGCGTTATAAAATCATTTGAGCAACCAATGAGTACCTGAAGTAAAACGAATCCATCGAGAGAACGATCGGAATTATTTAAGTGATGGCGTATTGAATCAACGAGCTTTTTCCGGTTACCGGCGTGGAGCTCCATAGGAATCGGCGGTGGAGATAGAGACGACATGACGACTGGGCTAATTTTTGTTTTTTTTTTCCCGGCGTGGCAGATCTTATCATGCTAATTGCTAAGTATTACGAAACGTCGCCGTTTCGAATTTGAGGATAACAAAATAAGTAACGGCGTCGTTTCAAGTGTAGGGAGAAACGACAGCGTTTAAACACGAAGAAGGGAGTGACCATATTACGAAGTTGTTGAATCAGTGGCCCGAAATCTCGAATCGACTCATCCATCATCTCTCTCAGCTTCACCGGAGCTGCATTATCAATTTGCAGAAAGGTACGGCGAAGCTCTCTTCTCCGACCGATCTTTCTCGCTCTTTTCTCTTTTTCTCAGATTCTCAATTGGGTTTGACAAATTTTGTTAATTGGTTTCTAGGGTTTTGTTCCTGCCTTCTCTTGTATATTTTATGCTTTGAGGTTGACTTTTAGATCTATATATCTGTGATCTCTTCTTGCTTCGATAATACTTGTTCGTTTAAAGAGTCACGGATTTGGAGTTTTGATGTACTTGGTTTGTTTTACAATGGAGCTTGTTCGATCTGGAATTGAGGATTTGGGGTTTTAGGCTTCTTTAGCTTGGTTTGTGTGAATTCACTGAAGCCTCCAAATGTTTGCTGAATTAGAGAAAATTAGCGGATTTTTAAATGTCAAAGCTTTGGTTAATTTGGATTTTATGAATCAAAGATTCCTGCTTGAGAATCTCTGCTGTATTTTAGAGCTGTTTCTCTCCTCTTGGCGTGTAGTTTCTGGCACTCAATTGGTTAGTCGCTGAAGTTAGCTTGATGTAAAGTTCTCTTTTTTTATTTGAAGGATTTGGTTGTGAAGATGGCATCAAAGTTGATACAAGTTCAATCAAAGGCATGTGAGGCTTCAAAGTTTGTGGCTAAGCATGGAACTTCCTACTACAGACAGTTGTTGGAGAAGAACAAGCAGTATATCCAGGAGCCTGCCACTGTGGAGAAGTGTCAAGAGTTATCTAAGCAATTGTTGTACACCCGTCTTGCTAGGTCGATATCTCTCTTCCCTCCTCTCTATCTCTCAACATATTCCCTGTCATAGAGATATACAACCATTTCTGATGTTCTGGTTAGCAAGAGACTTTTTTCAATAAACATCTTTTCTCATTGTCTTCTCTAAGGCGTAGTAATCCTCTGATGTCTCCTCTTATTTCTGTGGCCCCATAATCGAACTTGGAATTATACTTTTACATGTGGTTTGTGCTTAATTCTTTGTCATAAGTTGCTGGATTATGTTTTAAAGTTGTCAAGCTTAAGTTAGTTTGATTATTAAATCTCTTAGTAATCCCGTTTGCAACAATCGTTCTTGTCTAGATCTCATATATGCAATAACCCTACTGCTTATCTTTGTATGGTCCATCTTTTTGGGGGTAAAAAAGATTTCTCAGTATACTGCCTTTTGCTCGATGAGGTAGGTCTGTTGTGTTTCTTAGTCTTGAAAAGTTTACCCATAGGCGAGAACCCCTTCCATCACCACACACTTCATCTTACCATGAATTGAAAAGTTTTGGTCATTTGCATTTTGTAACCTTTGTGTGCGACTTGATTCAAGTATCTAACATTTTTCCACTCCTTATTACAGCATTCCCGGACGTTATGAAACTCTCTGGAAGGAAGTAGACTACGCAAAGAACTTATGGAAGAACAGATCTGGTCTGAAGGTAGAAGATGCAGGAATTGCTGCATTGTTTGGTCTTGAATGCTTTGCTTGGTATTGCGCTGGTGAAATCGCCGGCAGAGGATTCACCTTCACAGGCTATTACCCTTGAAGGAGAGGAACAATAACTTGAAGATTGTGTAATCACCTCCTCCGTTTCTAGTTTTCATGATTCTCTCCGAATCGATTTATTTTTTTACAGTTTTTCCCTGAAACGGAGGCTTTGGAGCTGAGAAAATCCATTTTGCTATAACTCTTTGATAAGATTGCTCTCAATAAGAACAAAATTTCCCAGGAAATTTCTCTCACTTTAATGTTTTGGCCTTGTTTAATAGAAAAGTTGAACCATATTTATGCAATCTATATTGCAACATATCTCATTAAAAATCATTAGACGTTGCTAATACTCCGATTGATCAATCGTGTTCGTTCGTTCCAAGGGATAATGTACTCTGTTTTTAACGTCCGAATTTTCATTTTTATTTGATAAAATATGAAGATTTGATTGGTGAATATGAAACTTATTGTCTTTCAAGTCTTTGTGGTACATAAGAGAGAAGAGGGACGAGAAAGTAGGAGGGCCAGCAATTAGAACTTCCACTCCAAAGAGTCCCAATTATACTTTTTGGTGTCAGAATTTGAAAAAGCACAAGCCAAAATCAGAAACATCAACAGCCAAAGATAGAAAGATGATTCGCGGTGGTGCTTTGACAAATGTCGGTTTAAGCTTAACCGCCTTCCTCCTCCTTGCCGTCGTTCGCAGCCAGGTTGACGGAATATATATATACTTACTGTTCTTTGTTCATATGTGTGTTATGGTAATTTCAAGATGATATTATTTTGTTGTTAGCTATTTCTGATTGGTTAAATCTAAATGACAGGAGAAGTGCAGCAAAACCTGCATTGCACAGAGCTGCAACGGTGAGATTGTCCTTCTTCTTATGCATACCCGTTGAATATAAAGAGCACTTCTTTTTAAGCAAAACCAGCTTATCTGTCTGACTGTCTCGGTCCATCTCCGTTTCAGGTCTCAGTGTTCGCTATGGGAAGTATTGTGGGATAGGTTACTTCGGATGTCCTGGAGAGCCACCATGTGATGATCTTGATACTTGTTGTATGAACCATGACAATTGTGTTACTGTAAAAGGTAAACCAATCAAGAATATCTTTAGAGGGACATATTGAAGTGAAATTATCATCATTTTAACTACATATCTATTAGATATTGGATTCTGAGAATGCGCTGCTGCATCTGGATATACTTTTGCAGGCATGACTTATGTTAACTGCCACAAGCAGTTTCAGCGTTGCATAAACGAGCTAAAAAGATCAGTCCAACAATCTAATAACCAAAAGGTTGGATTCTCCAAACAATGCCCTTATTCGACAGTGATACCAACCGTGTACAGAGGAATGGATTACGGCATTTTCTTCAGTAAAATAGGTAATCACTGATTTATTCGTATTGAACCTGTGATTTATGACATTGATACGTGCGTCAATATAAACATAAACACTATAAGCTAGTAGTGTTCCAACAATATGACTTATGTTACATTGTTTGTGACATTTCTGATATTAAACTCTTTACTAAACTGTCTTCTAATGTTATACTGCAAAATCGCTTAATTCAGTTAAAAACTGATAAGATGCGAATAATCTCGCAGGTAATATCATTAAACCAAAGCCGCCAGCAAGGCCCGCGTCTGTCGTGGAGGTGGATCTCGCTCGGAGTAAAGCGGACACAAAGGAAGGCCTTGGTACAAATAAAGGCCTTCAAACAAAACAAGGCTCCAAAGTCTCTGTTCCAGTGAACCCTTCCCCTTCTTGATCATCAGCTTATAAGGTGACTCATCATAACTCTATATATCTCTCTCAACTTTGTAAATTCTTTAACCATGTTTTCTAATGGTCAAATGATAATTTTCAGGTCAAAACAAAATAGCAGTGAATGGATTGGTCGTCCATGTATCTACATATTACTTTAGTTTCTAATTTACTCTTTTAGATGTGAAATTTCTATATAAGAAATAAAATGTAGAAAAGAATTGCAAGAATGGTTTATATATATATATATAGAAATCAACAGAAGTCTGTTGTTTCATTATATTTGTGATTAATACTTGTGTTATGGTAAAGTGCAAGATATATTTCAGTAAGTATTGTCAAAAACAGCAATCTATGCGTAACATCTGATAGATTACACCAAAATGATCCTCTGTTGTTAACGTCCATAATAATAATAGTTATTATTTTGGATAAGGAACGTCCAAAAAGAAACTGAAGATTTGTTTGGGTGTAAATCATGAAACTGCTTCAGTTTTTTTTAGTATTTTATGTACATAAAATAGAGAGAGACAGGAGGGACGAGAAAGCAGGAGCACCAACGATGGGATCTTCCATTATAAAAGAGACCCAAAAATAGTTTGGGACAGAGTATTTGAAAGAATACAAGTCACAAAAACCCATAAACTTTAACGGGGGAGAGATGATTTGCGGCGGTGCTTTGGCACGTGTTGCTTCCGGCTTAACCGCCTTCCTCCTCCTCCTAGCCGTCGTTCACAGCGAGGTTATATGTACTTACTGTTCTTTGTTCATGTTTGTGCCTTTATTGTTAGCTTTTTCTGATGGGTTGAATCACAAATGACAGGGGAAGTGCAGCAAAACGTGCATTGTACAGAACTGCAACAGTAAGATGATTTATCTGCATTCCTTTCAAATTTGGAGAACAACTAACGTAGTGCATGATCTGTTTTTTTTTTAATCCCATCTCTCTGTTTCTTCAGGTCTCATCATTCGATATGGGAAGTATTGTGGGATAGGTTACTTTGGATGTCCTGGAGAGAAACCTTGTGATGGTCTTGATGCTTGCTGTATGACACATGACAGATGTGTTGATCTAAAAGGTCAAACCAATCAAGAATAGAAAACCATTCTTGAGTGTAAAACAGGATTCATTTGATAATCAATAATGGAAATTTTCAGGTATGACTTACGTTAACTGTCACAAACAGTTCAAACGTTGCGTAAACAAGCTAAGCAGATCAATCAAACAATCTAATGGCCAAAAGATTGGATTCTCCGAGCAATGCCCTTATTCGACAGTGATACCAACCGTGTACAAGGGAATGGATTACGGCATTTTCTTCAGTAAAATAGGTAATTAATAGATTAATCTCTGACATATTCATATTGAACCTGTGATTATGTGACATTGAAATGTTTGCCACTACAACACTATGATTATATAAGCTAGTCCTAGTGATGAAACCAAATGATCTGATTAGAGTACTTACTGTGAATATAATCTGTGTTCAGGTAATATCCTTAAACCTCCCATGATCGGAAGCACGCCTCTCGTGGAGGTAGATCTCTCAAGGAGTAAAGTGGACATAAAGGCTGGCCTTGGAACAAATGAAGGCCTTCAAACTAAAGAAGGCTCCAAAGTCTATGCTTCTTTAAATATTAGCTCTTCTACTTCTTGATCATCTTCTATATATAAAGTGACTTATATATTAACTCTTTCTCTTCTATCAACTTTGTAAAATCTGTAACTTCATGGTTATAGAAAAGTCATTGAAAAGACTTCGTATTCTTTCACGGATCAAAATCAATTAGTAAGCAATGACTTAGTCTATGTATTTTGAATGCTAAATTGCTAATCACATTACAAATAATTTCACCAAAAGTCAAAACGCGACCTTGTCCCTAAAGTCAAAACGTGACTATTTTAGAACATTCACCATTTTTATCTATAAATTAGATGTATTTTAATTATTAAAACCGAACTTTAGAGAGGAACATGTGGGGGTCAATGGGTAACTCCACCTCCGTTGCCATCTAATAAAATCCAGGTTGTCTTCCTCACCTTAGTGGGAGGTATATATATATGGCCACTGGGCCAATGATGAAAGAAAAGTCTACAAAACCTTGTCTTATAACATAAAGAGTAGACTTTGTACTTGTAGTGTTTCTGTTATCTTAATCGCACGTTGTCTGTTTTATCCTTGACGATGATAAGCTGAAGAACTTCTGGAAACAAAAAACAAAAAGGATCGGAGAAGATGAGGGCTAATCACTCTCTCTTTTTCAGCATTTTCTTTACCCTTGCCATCACCATTGTAGTTCACGGCCAAGGCCGATCAGGTTTCCTTTTCTCCTCTCTGTTCAGACTAAAGAAACCTTGAGTTTGTGACTGAAACTCAAAACATAGAATCGGGTAAACCTGTCTTGTAAATTTAGTCAAAGGCTTATACAATGTCTTGTGTTGCAAGTAATCATAAATCCTCTGTTCTCTCTGTTGCTAAAAATTTGAAATTGACCTATTTCTTGAAGGTGCTTGAATTTTGTGATATACCTTTTGTTTTTCTATACAGAGAAATAACATTTTAGCTTGCGTTGTAAGTAATCTCCGTTTATTCTTCTCCTCTTATCCACAGGATACATCAACATCGATTGTGGCATACCTCCTTACGAAACCCCTGAAGACACCATGGCCAAAATCACTTACGTCTCCGATGATGCTTTCATAACTACTGGCGTAAACTTCAACGTCTCTGAAGAATACGGCGCTCTGAGTAACCCGGTTTTGCCGTCAACTCTTGCTGAAGTAAGAGCATTCCCTCAAGGAAACAGAAACTGTTACACCTTAAAAACATTTCCAGGAAAAGGGAACCTTTATCTCATCAGAGCTTGGTTTATGTATGGAAACTACGATGGTAAAAAAGCCTTGCCTGAGTTTGATCTCTATGTAAACGTGAATTTCTGGTCGACAGTGAAGTTCAAGAACGCTTCTGATCAAGTCATCAAAGAGATTTTAAGCTTTGCAGAGTCAGAGACAATATATGTTTGCCTTGTGAACAAAGGTAAAGGAACTCCTTTTATTTCAGGCTTGGAGCTTCGGCCAGTGAACAGCTCAATCTATAATACTGAATTTGGAAGAAATGTCTCATTGGTACTCTATCAAAGATGGGACATTGGATATTTAAACGGAACAGGACGGTACCAAGACGATAGATTCGATCGTATTTGGTCTCCATACTCCTCAAATATCTCTTGGAACTCGATTACAACATCAGCCTATGTCGATGTTTTTCAAAACGGTTATACGCCACCTGATGAAGTTATTAAGACTGCTGCTTCGCCTAAAAGCGATGATGAACCATTGGAACTGTTATGGACATCTGACGATCCAAATGCTCGGTTCTACGCATATCTTTACTTTGCGGAACTCGAGGCGCTAGAGAAGAATGCGACTAGAAAATTCAAGATTTTGTGGAATGGTTCCCCTGTTTCTGAAACTTCTTTTGTTCCTTCTTCAAAGTACTCGATGACGTTTTCTAATCCAAGAGCTTTCTCTGGTAATGATCACTTGATTTCTCTTCAGAAGACCGCAGATTCAACACTTCCACCAATTCTCAATGCTATTGAGATCTTCACCGCACAATCTTTAGATGAACTTTACACCAGGACTGATGATGGTGTGTTTTCCATCTCTACTCTGACTCTGTAAGATTGCTACTAAAACTCACATTTTTTATTTTTATCTTGTTAATTATGCAGTTCATGCCATAGAAAGCATAAAAGCAACGTATAAGGTGAATAAGGTTTGGAGTGGTGATCCTTGCTCCCCAAGACTATTCCCTTGGGAAGGTATTGGATGCAGTTACAACAATAATAATCATCAAATCAAGTCCCTGAATCTTAGCTCAAGCGGATTACAAGGACCAATAGCCTTGGCATTTAAGAATCTCTCCCTTCTTGAGTCATTGTAAGTATACAAATACATTGACACTTTCCACCACTTTTATTCACATAAACTATATAACAGAGTTATGCATTGTTTTTACTCAGGGATTTATCAAACAACGATTTGCAACAAAATATACCTGAGTTTTTGGCTGATCTAAAATATTTGAAACTTCTGTAAGTGACCACAAATATAGATATATAGTCTTGGTCTATTTTAATAGTGAACTTGCCCCCTGACATTTTGTTTTGTTTTTTTTTGTGTTGCAAAGGAATTTGAAAGGAAATAATTTTACCGGGTTTATCCCAAGTTCTCTTATGAAAAAACTAAAGGCCGGTCTACTTGCGCTCAGGTAACATCTAGATTTTTACAGAAAAGTTACTGAATCACAAACACTCTCTATTGATCTTGTGATTTCCTCTGTTTTCCAGTGTGGATGACCAAAACCTTTGCAGCTCACGTTCATGTCAAGACAAGAAGAAAAACAACATGGTCGTGCCCATAGCTGTAGCTACATCAGTAATCATTCTCATTGTGCTCATGGTTATCATATGGATCATACTAAGGCGAAGACAAAATGGTTGATATTTTTTACGTCATGGTTAATAAATTTGAAGTCAGAGATTTTTGCTGAGAAATGTTTTACTGTCAGGTATCTATTCATCAGGACCACTCCTACCTTCAGGGAAGAGAAGGTTCACATATAATGAGCTCTCTAGCATTACAAACAACTTCAATAAAGTGATTGGTAAAGGAGGGTTTGGTATTGTGTATCTCGGTTCCCTTGAAGATGGGACTAAAATTGCTGTAAAGATGATCAACGATTCTTCACTGGGAAAACCTAAAGAGTCATCATCATCATCCAGGGCTTCTAACCAATTCCAAGTTGAGGTAATCTAAAGAACATCAAAAACATGATCATATATTTTGGAAAATGTTGTTCTATATGGTTGCTTAAGTGTAAAATGTTTGCAGGCAGAGCTTCTTTTGACAGTGCACCACCGGAACTTAGCTTCCTTTGTTGGATATTGCGATGATCGCAGTATGGCTCTCATCTACGAGTACATGGCCAACGGGAACTTGCAAGCTTATCTTTCAAGTAATCTTCATCTCTCTCTATTTCTCTGTTACAAATTGTTGATTCCTATGAGCTCACCGTCAAAGGGGGTTATGTCTACGGACATGCAGGTGAGAATGCAGAGGATCTTAGCTGGGAAAAGAGACTCCATATCGCCATAGACTCTGCTCAAGGTTGGTCTTAGTTTTGACATCCTTGATTTCTCAGAGATTAACTAAGAAACCAAACCTGGTTTAGTTGTTTTAAACTTAGTTTTCTTTCGCCTTGGCAGGTTTGGAGTATTTGCACGATGGGTGCAGGCCAGCAATAGTACACAGAGACGTTAAAACAGCAAACATCCTATTAAACGATAACTTGGAAGCCAAGATTGCTGATTTCGGCCTTTCTAAGGTCTTCCCTGAGGACGATCTCAACCACGCCGTGACTACCGTCATGGGAACTCCCGGCTACATTGATCCTGAGTAAGTTCCTTTAATTTACACACTCTACGGATCACACGGTCTGGCTGGTAGTGTCACAAAGAGGGGTTTAGTACAGAAACTAGGGTTCGCTAATTCAGTTCAAAAACCTTTTTTTCAGTTTAGCAAGAATTATAACCAATTTAAGTGGACAAAAATATGATATATCTTATAAACTAAACAAGTCAGATGTGTGGTGACAGACACTACAGAACATTTGTGCTGAACGAGAAGAGCGACGTGTTCAGTTTTGGGGTCGTTCTTCTTGAACTCATTACTGGCCAGCGAGCCATCATCAAAACCGAAGAAGGAGACAATATCAGCATTGTTCACTACGTTTGGCCGTTCTTGGAGGCCAGAGAACTAGACGGCATAGTGGACCCGCTACTTCGCGGCGACTTCTCGGAGGACTCAGCCTGGAAGTTTGTAGAGATCGCAATGTCTTGCGTTAGAGAGAGAGGATCCAATAGACCAACAATGAACCAGATCGTAACGGAGCTGAAACAGTGCTTAGCGGCCGAGCTGGATCGAGAGCCACAGAGCCACGTCTAGTGAAAGAGATAACAGAGAAGTAAGTAACGTACGTAGGACTAACCAAAATTAAAAATTGATTAAAAGAGGTACAGTATATCACTTATTCACTTTATTCTCTATATACGTTGTTTGTGTTTGTGTTTGTATGGCCTGATTCATATACAGTAGAACCTCTATAAATTAATACTCGTTAAATTAATAATCTCTATAAATTAATAAATTTCTCTGGTCCCAGATTGGGACTAGTATAATTTTAGACACTATTCGATAATATAATAAAATAATAATTTTTTTGAAAATCCTTTGTAAATATATGGTCCCATCAATATTATAAATTAATAATTATACAAAATTATCTAAATATATGTATATATATACACATTAGTTTTTATTAGAGTTCATTTTTAATATTTTGAATATATAAAAAATTTTAAGTGTTATATTTTCATGATAATTGTTATTTTTCTTGTAATTGATTTTATAAAAATATTAGTTATACGATTATTTTATTTTTAAAAAAAAATTTTTTTACCAAATTAGGAAAGTCTCTCTATAAATTAATAATTATTAATTTATCGATAAATTAAAACCTCTATAAATTAATAGATTTTCATGGTCCCGACATTATTAATTTATAGAGGTTTTACTGATATGATTGACAGTAATTTCTAAAAGAGTTCTTACTCAATTTTTGGTTGGCTTTATAGATTCTTGTTTTCATTTCCTTAAAATCTATCTAATAGTAAACATGCTTTGTTTTGTGTATATCTTCAATTAAATTGTATAGACTTAATAATCAGGTTATTTTTGTTGAATTTAGATAAACGATATAGAATATAAAAATTCGGTATAGAATTTTTTTTTGTATTGAAAACCAAATTTACAACAAAGAGATGATGCTATGTTTCGCAATTTTTAGTTTTATGGTATTTTAAATATCTTTTTGTCGGTGTCTTTATATTTAAAGACAAATAAAAATATGGATGAGAAACATGTGACCAACTAACTCTTAGATCTTTATAAATAACATTATAAAAATCGTGATCTACTGATACCGAATACAAAATATATTTTTGCCATTTTAACTTTTTTTGGAAAAAAAGATATGGATATTATGGAATTTATTATATAGAGATCGGATAAACTACAACTTTGATACCCCAATTCTAAAATCTGAAATACTACATTTTTAACATATATATAAATATATTATCATGTTTATAAAATGTATATAGTTTCAGAAAAAAAATTCATATAAAAATCTAATATCTGAATACCTTTACAAAATCTGAAATACACTCCAAATTATTATTTTTCTTTCTGTCGACATGCAACATGTCTTTTTCGTCTTCTACTCGTTTTTTTTTTTCTTACATAGTTTGTCATTTTGACGCGTGATCAAAATCTTCAACACCTATTTAATCGTTTACCCAAAAAAAAGTCAATTTTTGTTTGTTTGTCCTTCATCTCTAATTCATCTTCTTCGACTCCAAAATTGATACTTTTCTTCGGGTCATGTGAGAAGTTCCATTTCCTCAGATCACACAACATTTTCATTGATCTTCTTAAACAAAAACCCTAAAAAAGCCTTGATTTTTTTTTTTCGTTTCAATTGTGTAACTCGGAGACTCCCCAGACCTTAAAATTAAAGGCTTGATCTTTTCGTTTCTCTGATCAATGAAGAAGGTGCTTCATCGAAGTTTTAAGCCTGCGAAATGGTAAAATTCAGTTTTTTTTTTTTTTTTTTCATTTTTCTCCCTGCCAGTTTCTTCACATTACTGGAAGATTGATACAATTTGGTGATTGCTTATTTTTGTTTTTCAATAATGAAGCAAAACTGCTTTACAAATGGCGGCTTCACGCCTGAAAATACTGAAGAACAAAAAGGATACACAGATTCAACAGTTGAGGAGAGAATTGGCTCAATTGCTCGAGTCCGGCCAAACCCAGACTGCTAAAATTCGGGTAAGTAACCAACCAAATTTTCATGTGTTTGTCTGAAATCTGTAAATTTTGAGTCATGGATTGTGAAATGCTTATACTTTTCTCAGGTGGAGCATGTGGTGAGGGAAGAAAAGACAGTAGCTGCTTATGAGCTCGTTGGTATATACTGTGAACTTGTTGTTGCTCGTTTGGGTGTCATTGACTCTCAAAAGTAAGCAAAGAGTTTATTTGAAGAACCTTTTTGTTCACACACTTGTTGGTTTTTGTTCTATTGTGTTATATGTGTTGATCATTGTTTTGTGATCTTACTTCAGGACTTGCCCTAATGATCTTAAGGAAGCTGTGGCGAGCGTCTTATACGCTTCCCAAAGGTTAACAGATGTTTCAGAACTCTCAGATATTGTTAAGCAGTTCTCTGCAAAGTATGGGAAAGATTTTGTTTCAGCTGCTATTGGTTTGCAACCGGATTCTGGTGTGAGTCGATTGGTAAGTGGTTGTAACGGTGTTCTCTTCTTTTCTTGCTCTGTTTGTATTTAGAGAGGTGTGATTGCTTATGAGACTCTCTTTGTATTTTTATTCATAGTTGGTGGATAAGTTGTCTGTTAAAGCTCCTGATGGTCCAACGAAAATCAAAATTTTGACGGAGATTGCTGCGCAACATAATGTAACTTGGGAAGCAGAATCTTTGGTTGAATCAGATCCAAAGGATACCGTATCAGCGGTTAGTAGTACATTTTCCAGTTCAATATTGCTGATGTTACTTTCACCTTCTAGTATCTGTTTCCTCATTAGCATTTTCGATTTCTTTGAGCAGAGTGGAGCAAGTTCTTCTCACGCTCAGCCAGCAACTGGAATAAATTCGGAGTCTTCAAGAATCCAGAACAATCAACTTCCAGAGTTTCAAGCACCAGCTACTACAGTCAATGTGTCCCAGAATTCATATGCCATGGATGGAAGATCTTCAAGCCGCACTACATCTACTGATTTCAACATTGGGAAGACAGCTGATTACCATCATCAAGACCCAAAACCGTCTGGTTAGTTTTTTTATAAAAAACCATTTCTGTTTGATGTTCCTTCTATTGTTTCTTCGTTCTTTGTTTGTGCTGAGCGTGAGATAAAAACAAATTGTCTTTTATTTTAATACAGGAGATAGAACTGACGGTAGAGAACACAGACATACCAATCCAGGTCATGGGGATTCATCTCCATGGGAAACAGAATTTGTTGATGCAACAAGTGCTGCACGTGCAGCTGCTGAATCTGCGGAACGGGCGAGTTTTGCTGCACGTGCAGCTGCTGAGCTTTCAAGGAAAGAACGGATGATGGCAATGCAGAATTCAACAGAGTCGCTAAACTCATCCTCTTATGATAGTTTAAGAAACAATCCCCCACATAGTCGTAGTAGCTCCAATATGCAAGGCGGAGGTTTTGGTAAGGAAGAAATGTTAAGAAGCAGTAACATGCAAGAAGATCAATCTACTACTAGGGCAGAATCTTCTAAGAAGACTGTTGATGAGCTATCAGAAAATGTTTCATGGAGGAGAGGTCATTCTCGGGAGAACTCATTGGAGATGAGGCCGAACGATTCTTTTGCTAAAATAAGTAGAGAGAAGAAGCAGCCAAGGGTGGATGATATAAACCTTAGCAATTCAGAAGGTGTTCTGCTCAAGAAACAGTCAAGTCATGCTTCATCACATTCACAGTCAAGCAATTATTCTGATGACTATGATGTCACTGCCTCGGACCATATCGATTCACCAAGCATCTTGGAGAAAGACCGATTTCAGAGCACTGTTGAAGTTGAAGATACAGAGAGTCGCAGTCATGGTCCTGATGTTGTTGCTCCAGCTTTTGATGACTATAGCTCGTTTTTCGATAAACCTCAATTTGACACAGAGGATACTTATCATGATGAACCAGAAGAAGGATTAGGGTTTTCATTGCTTGGCAGTAGCAGCAAAACACCTGATCATATGCCAACAGAGACAAGTTCGTGGAGCTTCGAAGGACACAAGGCTCTGGGAAAGCCCAGCTCAGCCTCAACCTCGCAAGTTCTTGAGAAGGAGAAGCCAAGTTCTCCAATATTTGATGATGGTCCTACAAGTCCTCCGGCTTCTCTGCATGAGCCTAAGCCGTCTGCAATGTTTGATGACTATGACAGAGATTCTGAAAGTGAAGAAGACAATCTGAAAAACAAAGGAAATTATCCGGGACATGTTGAAGAAAGCCCGAAGCTGAAATCTCATAAGTCTCCAAAGTCTAATGTTCCTGATGATCTAGGACGCTACTTTTTCCCCTCAGACACAGAAGACGAAGGAGATGATTTCAAGATACAGGAAGAATCCGACTCCGAGACTCCTACAGGTCTTAGGATTGAACCTCTAGCCGGTGGACTTAAGAATGAAACAACTCTCCCATCTTATGGAATGAGTCCGCCAAGAGACAAGACATGGTCTAAATCTGTTAAAGAGCATGTCCCAACAGTAGCTGATCCGTCGAGGTCTTCTTCTTTTCAGACAGACAGGAAAGAACTTTATACTCAGAGAGCAAGCAACACGGACAAAAGACCAAGCTCTATACCTCCAGATTCATTTTCTAGTGATGATGAATCGGAGACGGAACTTCAGGAGATAGGTTCTGTCAGATGTCAAGATAAAAAAACTGAGTCAAGAAGCCAGCCGACACATCTACATTCGCGCGTCAGCCATGAGGACACGGAGAGCAAAGTTCCGACTCGAGTTCCCACCAGAAGTCAAGAGAGGAGGATCCACAAGACCACCCCTGCCTCTGCTTCTACCTCATATTTTCACTCAATATCCAGTGACGATGAAGATGAGAAGGACTTTGGTAGAGATGCTGCACGCACCCAAACCAAACCTTCTATTTCCATCTCACGAAGAACAAAGGGGCAAGAGAGAAGATCATCTCTGGTTACTGCGAAAACTGAGACAGTCTCTCATGATCATTATTCGCCTCCAAAGCCAAATCCTGAGGCCAAGCCACTAGCTAAGCAACATGTATCAGCCTATTCTTCAAGCTCTCCTCCAAAAACTGTCAGAGCTTCTCACGAACAAGAATCTCCTCCAAATCTAACTCCTGAGACCAAGCCACTGGCTAAGAAACAAGGAGCAGCTTCTTCCTTTAGCTTTCTCCCAAAAACCGAGAAAGCTTCTCACTATCAAGAATCTCTTCCAAAGCCAGGTCTAAAGGCCAACCCAGCAGCTAAGCAACAAGGATCAGCTACTTCTTCAAGCTCTCTTCCAGAAACTGAAAAAGTCTCTCATTATCGAGAATCTCATATAAAGCCAACTTCAGAGGCCAAGTCATTGGCTAAGCAAGAAGGGTCAGCTTCTTCAAGCTCTCCTCCCAAAACTGTGATATCACCTGAGCCAGAACCTCCGGCAAAGGAGAAATCTAGCCATGTTCATCCCAAACTCCCAGATTACGACGACATATTTGCCAAGCTTGGAGCTCTTCGTCGCTGAATTTCGTCTATTCATTCTTCCCGTCTGTTGATATATACATTCTTTTATTAGCCCACATTCTTTTCTTTGATTATTTGCTTGTAGATTGAAGTTGATTTTCGCATCCTGGGCATAACTTTTTGCCTTGAGGTATTTCATTTCTTTTGTATAACATGTTTGGCTTCCTTGTCATATATAATCAGATTGTTGTCATCTATTCTGGTGGACCAACAGTGATGGGATATAGTGCAATGATCATAAGAGAATAGAAACTAAATAACATGTTCCCTCATTGCCAATTTGTTCAAAGACAAGCAAGAAAGATACCAAAACAAGAACCAGAAGAATAAGATGTTACAAGGATCGACATTTCAAACTTTCTTGAATCCTTTTGACAGATATCCGTAACCCTGTCTGTATATATAGATTATTCTGATAGATAGCTATGGAAGAACAAATTTCTCGTCCACAAGATAAACTAAAAATGTTGTCATAACAACAAGATCTTTGAACTTATTACAAAAACTAAAAGCAACAGGAAGAAGGTTCGAAATTTCAAACTTTTGTTGAATCCTTTGACACTAGATGGTTCTTGCCATGTGCTAGCTTAAGCTACTCAGTAAAAGAAGCCAAGAACCTGACCACCCACATTCCGTTTGATTGCTTCTTCATGGTCCAAAATTCCATCCGGGGTTGTGATTACAACATAACCCCACTACATACATGGAACAAATCAAAGGTTAAGCTGTTACAACAATGCTACTTAGCTGCATTTCTGGATAGGGAGAGACAGAGAGAGAACAAACAAACCTGACGTGTAGGAAGTGTGCGTTCAGTGTACTTCTCAATCTCTTTAGCCCTAACGTCTTGCCTATAGGTAAGAGCTTTGCAGTCATTAACCCTCCCTTGCAGATCAACTGTTATTCTACCAACTCTATGTGGATCATAGACTTGAAAGTTCTTGATATAACCTACATTAGCATTATTAAGGAAACATTTTGTAAAAGCAAACCCGATTCCATCAAACACTCTGTGTAACATGTAAAGCTAACCAATCCAAAATCGATATTACATAACAAAAACAGTCCATCTCACCAAACTGAATATGAAAAGGTATATATATACATAAACAGCACAGAGCAAAGCATACCACTGAAGAAGCAAAAACATAAACTTGGGAGCAAAAAAGCCTTTACCACTAGCCAATAACAGAATTTGTTAAGCCCAACAGTCTCAAGGAACTATTTTGCAAGCTTCTAAAGAATAAACTTAATCACAGAACTAGATCCTTCACTCCACAATGTCATCACTCAGTGGAACGGACGAAATGAGAAACGTAAATCTTGTATCAATGAATAAACCACTTCAGATGCAAAAATGGGAAATGGGTAAGAGTCAAGAACCAAATTAGAAAACAAAAAAGGAAGAAAAATATCACCTTTCTCCTTCATGATTCTGAGGAACGAAGACATAACGGTGGAGATTGGTTTGAGCTCCACCGAAGCTTTTCCTCGTCTCTCCGCATTCACAATCGTCCTCAACGCATCGTTCAAAATCCTCCTCCCCATTTCTCTCTCACTCTCTCCGGTCGAAAAAACCCGACGCTACACAAATCGGAAAAATCTATAAAAACCCCAATTTCAGTAACAAGGGTGACTCTTTTGTTATTTTCCAGAACTCGTAAGGGTAACTTAGTCTTTCGAACTTCACACGTGCGGGCTTTAACCACACGTACGTTTACATTCCAATAACTCTGGTTCTCTCCTTCGTCTTCTTCATCCTTTTTCCAATTCCCAAATTGAACAACAAACCAATGGACGAGTTACCTCCAGAGCTTTTGTTGAACATTCTGAATCGACTCAACGATTCCGAATCCGTAGCTCGTTGTCGAGTCGCTTCCAAGACATTGAACTCTCTTAAACGTGAAATTCGCACCGTGAATCTCATATGCACATTGTCCCGGTTCTTCAAATCGCGTCCCATCGCCGTCACACCATCCGTCACACCGTTCAAAACGATCTTCAAGAGCCTGATCAATGATTCTTTTAACATTCGCTCGATCTCAGTCGGGGTCGATAAGGCGCTCAAGGGAATGTCGTTTGACGACTGGAATGAAGATGACTTGAAAGATTTGTACCTTACCGATGTCGAATTCGTGAAGGAGTGGTTGCCTAGGGTTTGTAAAGACCTGGAGATGTTGTCAATTTCTGATTTCTGGCTTCAATCTTGCTGGAGGAAGTCAGGTGTTTTGGCGCTCTTTTCTTCCAACTGTAAGTTTTGATTCTGCATCATCGTTTCATGTAGTTTCGGATTCATTTGCAATACGTTTTGGTAAAAAACAAGAAGCAAAAGATGATGATGATGATGAATGAAGCGATTTGAGCATTCCTTGGTTTGTTTAAGGAACGAGTATATGCAGTTGTAATGAATGTATCTGAAGAAATCAATTTGGGTTCGTTAATAGTAACTAGATTAAGTCTATTTTTATCTTGCAGGTAGTAAGCTAGTGAAACTAGAGGTGAAGAGTGCATGGCTCTCAGTTGTTGGATTGACACAGATGCCTAATCTCAGACATTTGACACTCGAGTTCATCAGGCTCGATGATGAGAATCTTGAAAAGATCAATGAGTGTTTCCCCTTTCTTCATGTGCTAAATTTGATTGGCGTTGGAGGGTTGAAGGAACCGAGAATACATTTACTGCACCTAAAGAGTTGTCACTGGACTGTGTCGAATGCTCCACTTTCCATGGCTATAGTGGCGCCAAACCTCCTTGAACTCGAGCTAAACTGCAGCAAGCCTAGATCTTTTCTCCTTGAAACGCCCAAGTTGGTGAAATTCCGTTTTTCTGTTGAGGACGCTAAAGGTGTTAGTTTCGGGGAGTTTCGAGATCTGAATTCTTTAGAGCTCAAATCTCCTGACATATGCAGGCTAATCAGAAACACCCAGTTTGGCAACAAGATCAGAATGCTTGCAGTGGATTTAGTCAAGTCTATAGAACAATCTGAAAGGCAAAAACTTGGACTTGGAACTCTCCTCAAAGCATTCCCTGGCGTCGTTTCTCTTAGTTTGAGTCCCAAGACTTGGTCAGATTTCGAAACCCATTTCCAAAGCAAAGGTCCAGTACATATGAAGGGAGCGAATAGCTTGAAGCTGATAACAGCACGTGTTCAGTCGTCAAATCATACTGATGTTCATCTAACAGTTTCTTTCATCAGGTCTATGCTTAATAACTACAGAGGCTTGACAGATATGAGACTGATGATTCACCAGGACAAAGACCCTAGAGTAAGAACCAATCTGATCTCGGCGTGCATGAAGAGTAACCCGAGAGTGAGATGGAAATGGGGAATATGGGCTGAAGGAGGTGAAGATATGTGGCTCTCTGATAGCGCCTAAGATATAGGATTCAAGTCTGAAACTTGAGTTCTTCTGTATATACTTGTGATGATGACGATGATGGTAACGAAGAATTTGATGTGATGTGTAAAAGTTTTCCACTTGATAGCGCCTAAGATATGAGACTGAAGATATGTGGCTCTCTGATAGCGCCTAGGATTCAAGTCTGAAACTTGAGTTCTTCTGTATATACTTGTGATGATGACGATGATGGTAACAAAGAATTTGATTTGATGTGTGAAAGTTTTCCACTTGTTGTGCTAAAACTGCAATATAGAGTTTGTATACAAATATATAGTTAGTAACCATGTAAGATCTATATTCTATAGCTTCAACGTATAAAAACATGTTTTGGATTTGCTCCTCTGATGAGAAAATTGTGATAATTTACATATGTCCAGTATAGTGTTTTGTTTAAGTCTAACGGATGCAAAGATGTTCCGAGAATCGAACTACTAAAGAGCAAGGGTGGGAAACGAAGTCTATTGGCACAAAAATGAAAATATTAAAAGGGGCGTTCCGAGAATCGAACTCGGGACCTCTCGCACCCAAAGCGAGAATCATACCACTAGACCAAACGCCCATTTGATGAATCGTCTCGCTTAATTTAATATTAGGTATAGTTAGTGCCTCGTAGAACTAAATTAGGGTTTTGAAGAGAGTGTATATATAGTTAACTCATCGTCATAACTTAATTCCGGCACGAGTCTCGTTCTCTTCTCTATTCCGCCGTCATCTAGGTCTGCGAATATTAAGGTGAGCTTGAATCATCCCTTTGCTAAGCATTAAGTCGTTCTATGCACTTCACTCTGTTTAAGCCCTCGATTGATCGATTTATATATGTTTTGTTGATAAATAGTTTCGTTTTGGAAAATTAGTGAAGGAGCTCGAAATGGCAACAGTTCCAGGACAGCTGGTCTGGGAGATCGTAAAGAGAAACAACTGTTTCTTGGTGAAGCAGTTCGGCAGAGGTAACGCCAAGGTTCAGTTCAGCAAAGAGAGCAACAACCTCGTTAACCTCAACTCTTACAAGCACTCTGGTATTCGTTCAACTGTTGTTCACTCTAGACTTATCTCAAGTTTTGTTTCTTTGAATCTGTGTGATAGAATGTTGCTTATATTAACACAGTCATTGCCCTTTTTATGTCTACCGAAATGTAATTAGTGAATTCTTGAATTGGTTGAGTTTGTTAGATTGAAATTGAAATCTGTAAAGTTTGTATCTTTTCGTTGAATATTTGCTTGTTTATTGCTGTTATGTGATTGGGTTTGTATAAGTATAATTGAACTTTGTTTAATTTTTAGTCTTTTGATACTATTACAGGTTTGGCAAACAAGAAGACAGTGACCATTCAGGCAGCTGAGAAGGACCAAGGTGTGGTACTCGGAACCACCAAGACCAAGAGACAAAACAAGCCTAAGCTCTCTGTTAACAAGTCTGTCCTCAAGAAGGAGTTCCCCAGGATGACCAAAGCTGTTGTCAACCAGGTATTACTCACTTTCTTTTTTAAGATGAATGTAGCTTCATTACCTTTATGAAGAGGGTCTGCTGTATTTGTTTCTATACTTGTTGGTGTATTTGGAAATTTAGGATTGGTAATTGTTCATAGGTTTGATGAGCTGTGATGAGAAAGCTAACACGTAAGAAGAGGCACTCCTTTGTGGGGTACTTCTTCAATGAAATACATTTGTTACGCTTGGCTTCTGAGCTAAAACTTCTTAGCTATTGCAATCAATTTAGTGTTTTTATTTGCGTTTTTCTTGACAAATTTTATCTGTGATGAGAAAGCTAACACGTAAGAAGAGGTACTCCTTTGTGGGGTGTTTCTTCAATGAAATACATTTGTTACGCTTGGCTTCTGAGCTAAAACTTCTTTAGTTATTGTTTTCAATCTAGTGTTTTCGTCTGCCTTTTTTTTTTTGTGACAGATATTATCTGTGATGAGAAAGCTAACACGTAAGAAGAGGTACTCCTTCGTGGGGTATTTCTTCTATGAAATACATTTGTTACGCTTGGCTTCTGAGCTAATATAAAGCATAAACATATAAGATTATATGTGCGTAGTTTGTTTGTTTTTTCGTTTTGCAATTTTGATCAGTGATGAGAAAGCTAACACGTAAGGAGAGGTACTCCTTTGTGGGGTATTTCTTCTATGAAATATAATTGTTACGCTTGGCTTCTGAGATAAATCTTTTTTTTTTTCTGTGCACTATCTCAAATTGTTTGTGTTTATGTTTTTGATGTGCTAATCGTTTTATTGTCTACTCTATACAGGTGGTGGACAACTACTACAGGCCTGATTTGAAGAAGGCAGCACTTGCTAGGCTCAGCGTTATCAGCAAAGGTCTTAGAGTCGCCAAGTCTGGTCCCAAGAGGAGAAACAGACAAGCTTGAAGAAAACACCACTGAATTTATATATTACTTCTAAAAAGCTTATTGTGAGCCCGTTGAGATTTTCAGACAGCACCTTGTAGGTTAAGATTTTTCCTGAACAGTTAAGAGTTTTGCTTAAACCACCATCCCTTGTCATCTTTTGTTTCACAGAATGAAGTTCAAAAGTATTCTTAATATGAACCCACTACAATCATTGGCTTTTATAGTGAAAAATGCTACTAGCCTACTATCATTGGTGAACTGAAAGTCTGGCATCATCTAATCATAACAATGTGTTGGCTGTTATCACCATATCCTCTTCTTCCTCTTTCATTGAGGCCTTTCTCGTCTTGGAGGTTGAATCAGTGTTCAACTTCAACACTCCCCTCTCTTTAAACTTTGATTTTGAAACTCCCAAATCAATCAATATTAAGGATTTTTGACATCATCGACGTGGTGTGGTGCTTTCTTCACCGAAACCGGAAACAACAACGAATCCACCACCTTCTACGGCGAGACCCAAAGCTATCCGAGCGGAGCTCCATACCCACCGGGTTGATTCAAAGGCTATGCTGCGAACATGACCTCACGGGGGTTAGTCAAGTAGATTGTTAAACAAACCATTACAATTGATTTCGGTTTGGTTTAGAAATTACAAGTGATTGTGGTTCGGTTTACAATGGTTTTGGAAAGAAGAAACCAAAAAGATAAAAAAAATAAACAGTCACACCACGCGACCGCAATTTCAGAAAGAAGTGCGTGGAATGAAATAGGCATGATTTGGAAGGTTAGAACCCACAGGAATTGGCTACACTCGCGCAACTCGCGTTTTGTGCGCGTGGGTAAGAAATAAAGGCTTGTGATTGGCTGAAAAAAACAAAATAGTAGCTCTCCTCCTCCTTGGATAATAACATATTTACTTGTTTTCGTTTGTTTTCATTTCTTCTTCTTTCTCTCATTTGATTTTGACGTCTCTTGCTAAAAAAAAGGCTTGGTGATTCTGTAGTAAGGCTGTAGTAGCTATGAAAAGATGAGAGAGGACATATGTATTTGCTTATACTTAAAAGCTATATAGATCATGTAATCTAAGAAAAAACATATGTTGAAACTTGTAGCTTCTGAAACAGATGTGAATCTAAAGGGTTTATCTATACATGAAGATGTTGTTAAATCTTGTGGACTCTGAAACCAGATTCCTCAGATGTCATATTCTCCTTCCAGCTCTCGAACTCAGATCCACCAAAGACAAGTTTCTTTATCCCGATATAACTGGACATAAACATATTCCAAAGTTGTTAGCGCTTCCACAATTTTGAACCATATCCAGCTTTTAGAAACAGTTTCAGTCAATAGACAGAGAGAGAAGTAGACTCACTCTGAGCTTATTTGCGTCAATGCATTTATCAGAACATCAAGAATCAACGGCTCCGAGGTCCCAATATCAAGCCTGTCAAAACCATATTATTCACGTTAGATAAGAAAATCTGCAAAAGCAACACAAGTTTGCCAATATAAGCCACAGGACTCAAAAAGAAAAACGTTTTAGGATAATAAGAGTTATCACCATATGCGAGCAACGTTGTCTTGGACCTCAAGATCCCCGATGTTATAAAATGTAGTGGGCTCTACATTAGCTCCAAGGATAGCATCATAGTTTGGCCTCTTATCCAATGGTGCTTGTGACAACTGCATCAGAAGGGGAAAAAGAGAAATCAGCTTCATGCTTATATTGTGTAAGCTGAGTAGATAAATGTTTGTACTTACTCAATAAGAGACATACCTGCATATTCATGGAGTTGTATCCACCAAGTCGTCCAAGGATATGCCAGGAACGGATTGTCTGCAAAATTTACGGCCATCAATACAAAAGCAACACAAGTGATTTGCTCAGGCTTTCCCTATCTAAGATGTTAATTTGAGGGGCTTACATCAGTGATCAAGGCAATGTCTTTATCCAGTGGTGCATTGTAAAACTCCATCCACATGTATGAGTTGGAATACTCAAATCTTACAATACAACAAAAACCACGAGAGTGTTAATAACAGACATCAGTAGAACACAAAATACAACAAAAAGAAGATCAGGGCAATGATATCAATCAAATAGGCAAGCAAAATCAAGCAAAGAGTATCACATATAAGCAGTTTTAACTTCAGAGTAACGAAATGAATAAAATCTGAGGCCACTCACTTGTTAAACGACACTTGCATCGAAGTAGCAGAACCAGTCTTAGTGTGAATAATTTTGTTCCTCTTCTTCCTCAATCTCTCTTCCATCTATAAAGAGTAGAACCAATTTCAAAATCAACGCAAAAGCTAAGGCTACTCTTAAGTTTAAGCTCAGCAAGAGCTTCTCAATTAAGATTCATAAATCAAAGATCAAAACTTTTTAACCTTTTTTTGAGCTTTATCTGGATTATCTAAACAATCTCCGAGAATATCAGCGAATTCAGGGTCTTTATCGTAATTTATATCTTCTTTCTTCGCTCCGTAGACGCCTCTCTTCCTCGCCGAGAACTCATCCTCTCCTTCTTCTTCATCATCTTCAAATTCTACCACATCTTCTTCCATTTCTCGATCTATACCATTTACTCGTAACTTCCCACTCTTACTAGACCAATTCGCACGTATCCCATGGACCTTCGGTGCCGGAATCGTGCCTACGACACGAAACGGCGCCAAATTGTGTGAGCAAAGATTCGAGTGGTTGTTGTTCTTCTTCATGGAAGGCTGAAGAAGATGAAGAAAGCATTGAAATCTTAGCATTCTTTAATCTTCTTCTACTTCTTCACTTCGTCTCTGAGTTTCTGCAAGTAGCTTTTGAGAGCTAACACGGGTTTTGGAGAAGATGAAGTGAAGGGGTTTATCGTAGTTTACAGTGAACGTGAGCGTACACGAAGATTAAAGCTGACGTGGCAGAATTACATCAATCTGATACAAAGCCCATTGGGCCTAAAAGTTAATCCATTGGACAGTTCCAGACGAAAGCTTGTAAATTAGGGTTTTCTAGGGTTTGATTTTTCCTTACTCTCTCTGTTGTTCACTGTCCATCTCCGTTCCTGTCACGGCGCGAAAGGTAGCTACTACTGAGATTGTTTGATTTCTCGTGTTGATTTTGTGCTGTTTATAATAAGAAATGCTGATACATATTGATTTATTGATATGAAATGTGTTGGAGTGATGCGTCTATGGCTTTACTCGAATTTGCAGGGGCTTAGCTGAAGTGAGGAGTGACAGAGTATAATGGAGAAAGGTAAAGGGAGAAAGGAGGAGGTGGTTACAAGGGAGTACACTATCAATCTCCACAGGCGTCTCCATAGCTGGTAATTATATGCATTCACAATCTTTTGTGTGTGTTTTTGGTGAAATCATGAGCTTGCATTTATCCTAGTTTTCGTTATTTAGATTGAATTGCTGCTTAGGTACTGTTATTCTAGTGTCTTTATTGAATTGCTGATTTGGAGTAGCTCAGTTCCATTGCATCATTGAACTTCTAAAACTAGTTATATGGTCAATTTGAATATGTTGAACTCTATGTATGCATAATGTATAAGTTGATTGGCTTGTAACAATGATGAAATACATATCTCTTGTTACCATGATTCACTCTTTCATCTCTGTTTCTGTGGTTAATTACTAAACGCAATGAGTGATAGGGTTACTACTAGCTTCTTCTGATTGGTACTTACAATTTACAAATGCTGTGTCTTTGGTTGGTAATATTAACAGCACTTTCAAGAAGAAGGCACCCAATGCCATAAAAGAGATAAGAAAGTTCTCAGAGAAAGCCATGGGAACAAAAGATGTTAGAGTTGATGTGAAGCTTAACAAGCAGATATGGAGCAAAGGAATCCGAGGTCCACCGAGGAGAATCCGAGTGCGTGTTGCTCGCAAGAGGAACGATGATGAAGATGCAAAGGAAGAGTTTTTCTCACTCGTAACTGTGGCTGAGATCCCAGCTGAAGGTCTGTCTGGTTTGGGAACCAAAGTCATCGAGGAAGACGAGTAAAAACTTGTCTTACTACAATATAGCTTCTCTGTTTCATCATCCCGTTACAATTTATATGAAAAGACAAAGACAACACTTCATCATTCAAGTTATATAGGCCCTGTTCGTTTCTGAATCGCGGCGACCGCAGTTAGCGACTGAAGAAAGCACTGAATTTCTGTAATTAGTGTCGCTATAACTAAACTAGCCACAGATTAAAAAAACTTGACGGTATTACGTGGTGTCGCCGGTGAATGCTGGTTTTTCCAGCGACTTCATCCCCCTACGTTGGTTAACGCTGGTTTTTCCAGCGACTTCATCCCCTACGCTGGTTTTCTTCTCCGGTCGCTAGTTTTTAGTTCAGCTACTCTACGTAGTAAAAACTTGAGTGCCGAAAGAGCTTTTTCCTGTAGCAGTCGCTCATTCAGCTACTTGAAAACGAACAGGGCTATAGTCACTTTCTTCTATAGCTTACCTACCTGTTTATGGATTTAAATGATTTAACTTAGATTATTTCAAAGTGTTTGCGATCTTTACAGTTGGTAAACCTATAAAAGCAATGTAACAATTTACCAGTATTGCAAGTAAAATACAGTTTTGACTGAGACAAATCTGTAAAACGGCAATTGATTTACTTAACTCTTTTACTATTTTGTTTTACGGGCTTCGAACCTAGGAATAATAATTTTATTTAACGGGCTTTTCTAAATGATAATATTTAGGCCCATTTATAAATCAAGAATGGGCCTTATTGGTACATATCGTCTTCCTCGGATAAATATATCACTCAAGAGAAAACCCTAATCGCCGCCCAGCTTAAAGCCGGAGAGAGAGAGACAGAGCTCCAGTTCCGTCGTCAGAAGAATCATGGGTAAGAAAGACTTACTCTTGAACTGTTTTTGTATTCCATTTTCGACATTTGCTGTCCGATTACTGTTTTAATTTATGTTTTTGTGTTTGGAATGATGGATTTGATTAGGTAAGGTACACGGTTCGTTGGCTCGTGCCGGTAAGGTGAGAGGTCAGACCCCGAAAGTGGCTAAACAGGATAAGAAGAAGAAGCCACGTGGTCGTGCCCACAAAAGGATGCAACACAATCGCCGTTTCGTCACCGCCGGTAATATTATTATTATTCAGTTTCACTTCTTAGAATCTCTAAACTTGGTTGCTAAGTTAGTTAGTTGAGCTTGTGTCTCCCTGTTGTTTAATCCAATCGTTACTAGTTCTTTTGGTCTTAAACACACTGTGTAATTGCTCAGCGTTCCTATGGTTTTGGGAATGAAATATAGATTAGTTCTTGAGATATGCCATTCTTGGTTGGTATCATTTTTGAGATTTTTGCTGAAACTGAACCTTGTTCTAATCGTGTATCAATCTGTAATGTCTGTGGTATACGTTTTTAGAGATTATTTCGTCATGAGAGAATTTAAGAATTTGATTTCCTCTTTTATCTTCTTCTTATACAGTTGTTGGATTTGGCAAGAAGAGAGGACCCAACTCGTCTGAGAAGTAGATGAAGATGATCGATCACTGGATGAAGCTCGAAAAGTTTTGCATTTTTCTTTTGTTTTGCTGTCTCGTTTAATGTCTTACTTGTTTTTTTTTTTTGGTGATGGATCATTCATTAGTACGAGTTCTGCAATATCTGTAGACAATGTAATTTTCTCAATCAAATCGACTTTTGACCTTGTTTTTTCAATTGATGTTCATTACATTTGCAACCTGATATTGCAATTCTATTATCACTGATTACTCCCGAGTAAAGTACATATTTTCCTAAACTGATACTTTCGAGTTCGAATGTACTGTTTCAAGTAAGTTACGCTTTTTAAACGATCTGTAAGATAGTAACAAAGCATACTATGAAAAGATACACTACATTGTAAAAATCTGTACAAATAAAAGTTTATGGAATGAAAAAAAGGATACAAGGCTAAAAAATTTCTTTTAGCATTTGATGTTACAATGAAAAAGGTTAAACCAAGAAACACTATTACACTCTGTACACAAAAGACCACCATCATGGTTTTTGTCACTTCCAGACCTTAATGGCTCCATCTCTGCTGCTTGATATCAACAGTCTTTGGTTCAATTTCACAGATGCAAGAGACTGAACTGAATCACGGTGACAACCCGCTGTGTCTGTCGCAGCAGCCGCAAGTACCGCCTTTGCCGTCAGTTTGGTTGCCAGAGGCCGCCTCTTTGTCTCCTGCAAGAACAAAAACAAACACAAAGCTCATCATAAAGATCGTTAAAGGCTAATCTATACAACTGCAAGATATCGTTATGCGAAGATAAAAATATATATCTGCTAACCAGACCTGAACAAATTGCACGCCGGAGTTGGTTTTAAGTTCGTAGAAATCATCATTTCCGACTCCTTTCAAATTCGGACCGCATATAGTATAACTTCTCTCAGGGCTGTATTGGTCCAAACACACAGAAAACAAGAATTGCGTCAGTTTTTGTTTATTATTCACAAGAAGTGTGACAAAACGTTTGATTGTAATAATCACAAGTTAATAAAGTTTTAAATTTAAGACCTGGAGTAATCCCAACACCGAATCTTCAAGTCAGTACCACCAGTTAACAAGTCGCCGCCAGGTAAAGGAAGCAAAGTGCGGATACCAGGAAGACGAGGAGGAGGCTCGTTCAGCTCTTCGATTCTGTACTTGGAACTCATGTTCTGGCGAAGATTCGGCTTGGAATTTACCTTATTGCTTGGTAACTTCCATTGAAACTCGGAAACATCCGTCTCGTTTTCATAGTTGGCTACTCTCAATACCTACAGAATCCCGACAATATCAGCTTAATTACAAGTCCAAATTGGTTTTCAGCTTAAAGATATGGTCTACTCTATCATAACAGAGTTTCTTTCATGGACTAATTTAAAACTTGCGCCTTTAATATTAAACTATCTACATCTGTATTCAAAATTGAGAAAGTCAATAGCCAAAGTCAAGGTGCAATGTAACGGTAGAACAACATTACCTGGTGACAGCTACCTGCCTCTGCATTCCAGAGTGAAACTTCATTGCAACCGGCAGCAATATAAACGAAAGGTCTCATAGTGGTGGACACTGAGACGCTTGGAGGAAGAAAGCAGAGGCACATCTTCTCTATGGGGCATACAAGAGGGTATTGCCATGAATTTACGGGAACACGAAATCTCAAATCCCAAAGAGTAAGCACTCCCCTTGAAGAACCAGAGACAAACCAATTCCCACAAGGGCTTGTAACCAAAGAAGACACATATCCTTCTTCAGGGTTTGCTTTCAGTGTCCATGCATCTAAATCTGACCTTGTATCCCAAAGGTGGATTCCGCAGTTTTGAGTACTATACATTACCATCGGACCAGAAAGGCTATCAGCGGTGTAATTCAAGAGAGAAACTAGAGCGCCTTCTTTAACATCCTTCTTTTTAATATCAACAATTCCTGAATACTTTTCCACTACGTTCCCCAAGCCTCTGGAGATATGGTCAATTGAAAACATATGTATTACACCATCAGATGCTCCAACGACAACTTGTGTTGAATTCCGAAGCATTGTTGTGCACATCCCTCTGCTGCCCTCGAGATGATATGTTAGTCTTGACCTAAAAGAGATGTCCTTTTCCAGTTTTCTAGAGTCCCACACCTTCACTGTGGAATCATCTGATGCACTAACAAAAAAGCTATGATCGCTTGAAGTAGCAATGTCGTTGACCGCAGAGCGATGCTCCTGTAGATGAGCAACTAATACTCCACGAGGCTTCCACCCTGAATCCGGAACCGATGTCCTTGACAGAGATGGTTCTCCAACAAGATCCGCTGGAGAAGAAGCATCTTCTGAAGTTACAGAAGCGCTTTTTGAGGAGCTTGACACACCGAGATCTTGAAATTTACTGATAGCTGAGGAGATTTGATCATTTTCTCTGCAATCTGGCTCATGTACCACTCTGTAAAATTGTTTAGGATTGTTCCCGACATGGAATGACCCAGAAATCAGCTTAGGCACTGGAACCGAACTAGCCAAGTTAAAGGACTTACTCATGGAATCCATCCATGGCACTGACAATGAACCCATTCCCAGAGAGTTCATCTGCAATGAAGACTCAGAAGCCACAGGAGGATTTGTAGCTGCTCTTTTGTCCATGCTAAACGAATAGAGAGGTATGTTCTCTGGTTCAATAAAGCTATTCATACCAGATACATATGGTGCCATAAACCCAGAGAACTGTAACTTCTCTTGATACAAGGGATCACGTGACTCAACATTGTTGGAAACATTGGGTCTAGGGTTTCTCGGGATTCTCAATTTCACATCCTTTTCGGCACACTTTCCTTGAACTTCTTGTTGCTTCGATGCACTTCTAATCTGTTTTTGTCCTTCCACATTTTGCTTCTGTCGTTCGGCCCCACATTCTGTTGAATTCAACTCCCCAGTATCTTTGTCAAACAAATCAACAGTTTCCCAATCTTTGGATTGAGGTGAAGAACTGTACCATATCTTTCGCTGTCTCGCTACGATTTCTGGTTTTCTAGCTTTTTCTAAGATACTGTAAACCACCTCCCTTGTGACTTGGGGCTTCAAACATGAAAGTAGACCTTCCTCAGAAGCAATTGACGCAGGCAGTCTACTGAGAAAGGGGCGTATTACTGGGGCAATAAAAGCAAAAGAGTCGACTGCACCTATACATTTACTACTTGCAGCAATGAAAGTGACAACTGCCCTCCTTACCCATTGAGATGGATAGCGCAGCAAAGGATAAACACACTCTATCATTTGGAGGAGAGCTCTCTTCCGCAAGAAATTACTCTTGCATAATATGGATAAGCACTCCAATGCATTGACAATAACAGCCTCTGTCTGATCACTCAAAGCTTGATCGATATAGGGCAATAGATACTCCTCTACACTTCTCTGACCGACAAAAAAGCATACATAAACAATTTTCTCAAAGAATACAGATCTTAGCTGTTCATCTCTGTCATTTAGAAAGGCAGGGAGGATCGGTAGTAGAAAGTCATTACTCTGCCTCTGACCAAAGAAAAAGCAAAGTTCCCCTATGTCCTGAAGGAGTGCTCTTCTAACATTTGGAGTTTGTTTTGGACCCATAACAAGCTCTTGAACAACTTCAGCTATAGTTTTTCGAAGCTGTGCAAGTTGTGCATTTCCATTTGCCTTTTGCAAGTGACTAGGGGTCTCACTAGGAGGTGAAGCGGGGATCTGCTGGGAATTCAATTCATTAAGAACCCCTACATCACTCAACTGGAAAGAATGCATCAGGAATCCATAAGCAGTAAGAGCAAGTTTTGCAATATTGCTGGCATAGCATATCCTCACACTCTCTTCTGTATCTTCAGGTAGCATGGAGAGCATAGGAAATATATACTCTGGGAAAATCTTAGCATCACTAGGAGGAAAATCTCGGACAAGCGGCAGAATGTCACACAAAGTTTCCATGGCAGCACACCGCACGATTGCTGTTGGATCAGAAAGCAAGGCAACGACGTATGGAAGTACACGCTGTAAACGATCATCGTCATCAATATACAAAGAGCAAGACCTCAATAGAAGTATAGCTTCCCTCCTCAAATGAGGCAACTTGATATTGCGGATACAAGAACAGAGCATAGATGCAATAAGAACCATTCCTTCACATTTCAAGTTACCCTCTACAGGTAGAAAAGGCGTGCCATAAGTGTCAGAACGGCTATCATAAAGAGACATTAGTGTACCCAAATCGTCCATTGTTATCTTTTTCAAGAAAGGATGGCGATTTTTCTTGACTGCATCAGAAATAGAGTAAAGGATCTCATCTTTGGAGTTAACAGTATTCTTGCTCAAGTCCTTTGATGTGTTCAATTTGTGATTTGCAAAAGTTTCATGCATTTTGCTTGCGTTCACTGAACTTGAAGGTACAGGAGGATCGACGCTATCCTCATCACCTGGCTTATTTTCCATCATCTTTTCAAGTATTTCTTGAAATATCCCCTGGCAAGTTGCTACCTAAACGTAATGAAGCAAAAAGATATAAATCAAGCTGATGCGGAATATAGAAAGAGTATACAGAAAATTGCGATGGTTACCCTCATATCTGAAGGAAGTGGATTCCAACAACAATATAAAGTGTGCAGAAATGGTGAGAAGTAGTTTGGGAAAACAACTCCCACATAATTTTTCAGGTAGTCTTCAGCAGATAGGCGTGCTTCAGGTTCTAACTGAATCATATGAAGAATCATCTTCCGAATTCCCAGATCAGGAATCTGAATCCAATAAACATAGAAATATCAACAAAGATGAGTGAAAAAAAGTTCAAAACAATGAGCCAACTAAAATCCAACTCAGAAGTCAGAACCACAGAAGCCACAATACCCATGTACCATTCAGATGGATGAGATTGACACCTATAAAGAGAAAATGAAATAGAAAGATGCGATAAGAATTACCTTTTCAAGATGTGGGCTAGGATCATGTTGCCCTCTACGATAAGCTAGAAGCTGAGCCAGTTCAAATAGTGGCTGACCCTCCAGAAAAAGTTCTGCTATCACACACCTGAAGAATTAATATGAATCTATTACAATATGTTATCAACTTAAGGAGTTAAGGTAAGAAATTTTTTTTCCATTTTGAAAAAGTATGTGTGCTTGAACCATTAGGAGCATTGAACAGACAGAGTGATACAAAAATAGATGGCATATGAGCTCACCCCACAGCAAATATATCCATGGACGGTTTTAATGGAGCATCTTGTGCTACTTGTGTCTCACCTCCATGCTCATAGAATCTCTGTAATTAAGCAACAATCTGTTCAAACATGGAATAACAAGAAAAAAACAGAAACATGACCAACAAGAAAGGGTGCTTTTTTGTTGCTGGTTCCTTGCCACCACTTCTTAGTAGTGATAACTGATATGCAAAGAAACTAACTGTGGCGCACCACTAACAAAGTGATAATATCCTTAGCAAACAAAGTGCAATAGAACAAATTGACAGACCTATGTCGATCATAATAGATTCTGATAAGTGTTCTAAAAATACCTCTGGAGCCAGATAACAAAGTCTTTGTCCCCTTGTGTCAAAGAAAAAGGAGAAGTCTGATGGATCATCATAAGGAATGTATGTGGGTTTAAAGGATGCAAAATCAGCAAGGTAAAGCCAGTTCCAGGAAGTGAGCAATACGTTCTCGCACTTGATATCACCTAAAAATTTGCATATTCACACACATCAAATCCAATGAACAACCATCATGAGGATCATATACCCTCGAACTACCAAACCTTACCATGACATATATCCTTCTCATGACATTGCTTCACAGCAAGAAGCAACTGCAGAAAGAACAAACAAAAAATCAGAAAACTCAAAATACCTTACGCCTCAAATAGAATGGTATCAAGACTAAGAACACAACCTGAAACGCCAACCATTTCTTCTCCACAAGGTTGAGAAAAGGCCGAGTACTCAACCGATCATGGAGATTACTGTAAAAGTATTGCCTCACTAGATAAGCTGCTTTATCAGTCTCTTGCCAAAACTACAATTAAACCAAAAACAACAATCAAAACCACCAACTAACTCAATTCAAGATATGAACAGAAGCCAGAGTCTTCAATACGCTTCAAACAAAAAAAGATCATTCCTTTATCGTCGCAGCAAGATAAAAAACACAAACCCAATACAGAGAAATCGAATCAAAACCTGAAAAGGCCAAACATGAGGATGCTCTAGAGACAAAAACACATCCTTGATCTTAACGAGACGTCGCTCATACTCCCTGAGATCGATCGAGTCTCCACGCTTGAAGTAAACCTTAACAACAACCAATCCTTCGTCGTGCTTACATTGGATCGACTTTAAGAATCTTCCTCGACATAGAACCTCTTTCAATACCAGATTATACGAAGACGGCAAGTCGTGGAGGTAGTACTCCGTCGCCGAGACTTGTGTCGTCCGTGCGATTTTGTTTCCCATACCGAAGACTTAAGTTAAAATTGTTTCTCCTTCGATTGAGGTTATAAAACACTCAGCTGAATTAGAAAATGGAATCTGATTACTCCGGCGATAAACAGAATCGTCTCCGGCGACGGAGGAAGGAGAGAAGGACTTTGCCTTGAGTTTTAAAGTTTTGGATGAGTTTTTTTTCCAGAAACGTTTTAGTTTAGTTTTTAACATTACATAAATAATCCATACATATATATATATATATATAGCAATATATTAAATTTGGAAATTTGTTAGATTTGCTCCTTTTTGTATTTATTTAAAAAAATGGGAAAATTTTCAATTATTACCAAGTGAAAGCAAAATTTATTTAGTGATTAGTACTTATCAAAAATCTTTAATTAAATTACTAAATAAAAACTTATTTTCAGATTTTTATTTATTTCAAAGAAAAAATGGGAACTTTATTAGAAAATATTTAGTTAATTCAAAATGAGATTTTATTTAGTAAATTAAATATATCTATAACCAAATTAAGAAAATTTGACTAGCATAAAACTTTAATTTTCCAAAGTTCCCTAAGTTTCAATAAATATTGGAATATCCAATCACTAATTGATTGGAGAAAGAGAAAAAAATCAAATTGAATCAAATTTTCTACTTTCAAAAGTTTGGTAAAAATACAAATAAAATACAAAGAGAATCTTCTTTCATTTAATTTGTTTTTGATTTAGTTATCATTTTAAACATTTTAATTATAATACTTTAAAAAAAATATAACATAGATTTGGACAAGTGGCAACCTCTCAATTGCTTATGTTTTGGAGTGGTTCCCTACTTTATTATATTTTTCTATGTTAAAGTTTCATTTCATAATCAAATTATAATTAATATTAGAAGATTTCAATACATATTGTTATTTATAATTATAATATATAATGTGACACGTTTCCAATTTATTTTTTCTTAATTAGTTTAGTTTCTAAATATTACATAATATTCTGTACATGTATAAATATATTAAACTTGGAAATTTTGTTAGATTTGCACTTTTTGTATTTATTTAGAAAATGGGAAAATTTTCAATTATTACCAAGTGAAAGCAGATTTTATTTAGTGATTTCTAAACAAAAATCTTAAATTAATTACTAAAATAAAATCTTCTTAAATTTGACTAGCATGTGTATTGAAAGTTGAAACCATGATTTTGAAGGATTTTATGGGATTTAGGAAATTTGAAAATTTTATAGATTTTAGAGAAGTTGTTATGATTTTTTCTTTTTTTTTGTCAACATTGGGCCACAACAGGCCGGCCCATTAGCCTAACCCTACATTCGTAGGGAGCGGGACACGATCCCGGGTGTGATGGTATCTTGTGCATTAAGAACTTACCTTTGGCCACTGCACTAAGGTCACTTCACAAGTTGTTATGATTTATGGTAAAATTCTTTCAAATTCCACCTAAAACCATGAAATTTGGATTTCTGTATTTTTAATTAAACAAATTCTCTTAAATCTTCTAGAATCCATAAAACTTATTAAAATCCAAATCCACAAATTGTTTTGAATAACAATCGATTTTAAAGTAGATTTTTTAAAGCATTAGTTCAATAATAGTGGATTTTAATGAACTTTTTAAAATCCATAATTGAATAATATATGATTTGTAAATCTTACACAATTTAATTAAAATGTCAAGTTGAATAGACTCCTTAATTTTCCAAAGTTTCAATAAATATTAGAATATCCAATCACTCTTGAATGGAGAAAGAGAAAAAAAAATCAAATAAAATCTAATTTTCAACTTGCAAAAGTTTGATCAAAAATACAAATAAAATAGTATGATCAAGAGAATCACATGTTATTTAGTTGTACGACTAATCAAACTGAAACAGCTAGACAACGCAAAACCTTATATGAGTTGGGGAGTGTATGAAGACCATTAAACAACCACTTAATCTTCCCACAAATCTCATTTTGAAGTCTTTCAAACGCAACCATCCCGCACACAATTTTCTTGTTAGGACAGCGTCTCAATACTATAATTGTACTTCATCAGTCTTTCGAAACCTTGAACATATCTCCATTTTTCACCAACTGAGTCATACCACATGATATACCCCGAGCCACATCGACAGTACATTACATTGTCTATCACCCACCACCAATCACACCAAACTATTCTCCTCATATCCATAATATTCCACGTACCTTTTTTTTTTTTTGAAAAAATGTTAAATTAGATTCAAAAAAAAAAATAGGGTTTTTACATTTTGTGCAACAGTTTAATAAAGAGAAATAGCGAACAGAGAGAGCTGCTAATTAAAAATAAAAAGCGTACCTTCCTTTGCCTCAGCGTCATGATTCGGTATTAGTCGCCAAGTTTGTGTCTTTGTGTCGAATACCTCCGACCAATCTGTGGACTTGTCTGATCCTTCACAACCTCCCATTACGTATATATTGTCACCGAGGACACATGCCACCGGGTTACTTCTAGCAACCATCATGTTAGGTGCGTCACGCCACGTGTGCCTCCGACAATTAAATATCCTAACCGCAGAAGAGGGCGCGACAGTTCCACCGATTGCATAGATGTCCGAACCCATCGCCACGGTGGACTTTGATGCCGGAAGAGAATCAGAACTAGATGAAATCGGAACCATGAAATTTCCGCTTGACTTGGTTGGTGTCCGGTTAGGTTTAATCCAAAGACTAAACCAGCGAGGACATGGACGTTTAGGTAAGCGTAAGCAAATGTAGAGACAGATATCGTTGGTTTTAGATCGGCCGGCGTAGAGTTCCGGTGAAGAGAGGAGAGAGTGAAAGGTTTTGGAGACGAGTGAGAGTGAAGGGTAATGCGATTTAGAGATACGTGCGAAGCACTCTACAATGAGTTCGTATGGAAGTGATGAAAACGATGACGACTCCGGCTCCGGAGATCATCATCGTTGGCAGATATTGTAGGTCGTAGCCGTGGATCCAAAAGATGATGATTAGGTTATATAAATTATGATTAGCAAGTAAAAGACATTTTTGGCCTTCTCTTAGTAGCACAAGAAATATTGTTAGCAAAACCAAAGCTTCTCCAAAAAATAAATCATAAATCATCATAAATTGGTTTTTTTCTTTCATGGTCTATTATTTTGTATATTAAAAAAGAAAAAAAGCAAATGTGAATAGAGCTTAATCTTATAAGAACTTGTAATCAGGAGTGTACTAGAAAGTCCGGGATTGGTCGGCCTGAATAAACATTTTGTGAGCTAGGCGGTAACAGCTAGTAACAACCATTCTCTAATGTATATATGGAAACAACACAAATCATTAGTATCAAATTTTTTCTAATCATATATACAATTTAGCAAATATTCCTATCCAAAAGAAATAACGGTTTAGAACTTGACAGAATACGAGATTATCTTGTTTATGAGATGACTTTTTTTTTTTTTATCTTTGACGTCAACGGGATTGAATTCTATTTAGAAATAATTAAATCAACATATGATTTTTTTTTTTGAAATATGTAAAAGATCAACTGAACAAATGATGAACAAAATTAAATCACATTATCAAAATTACACAGCAGGCTACTAAATTGTGTTTTTGAGTAACATATTTATCCAGAATTCTGTATTATGTGATATTGCATGAATTAGCTTAAGTAGCTTCATAACTAGTACTATTTCAAAGACAATATTTCAAAGTAAATGGTGGTCGTGGGTGTGGAGTTGTTCGTGGGAGGGGGAGGGCGAGGGGAAGAGGAAGAGAACACCAGATTGGAGATGGCGAAGCATTTGGTGTTGGTGTTCGTGGGCGTGGAGTTGTTCGTGGGATGGGGAGGGGAAGAGTAAGAGATGGTGACAACATTGGAGGAATTCGTCGTTCTACGCTGAAGTTTCTGGGATGGGGAGGGAAAGAGTAAGAGATGATGACAACATTGGAGGAGTTCGTCGTTCTACGCTGAAGTTTCTTGAAGTTTTCATCATCGGTTGAGTTTGATAGTTTCTCGAAGTGGATTATTAAATCTTCAGTTTTTTTTTTTACATAATTAAAACTTTTCAAACTAATTGAGTTTTGTATCAGAAAGTAACTCAAAGTCTAAAAACTCAACTAGATTACGCTACAAACTCAATTATTTCAAACTCATAAATTTGCATCTATTTTTAATTTGGGAAAAAAACTGGATCGACCCAAATAAAGGGTTTATTTACTAAACTAACTAATGCTAATTTATGAAATTAATTTTTCAATAATATTTTGATAAATATTTTCATTAATTAATTTTATATATTTTAATAGTTCAAAAACAAAATATGAAAGGTCAACTAGTAACAATCATACTCTAATACATATAGAAACAAGTAAAAAACACAAGTATCAAAAAATTTCTAATCATACATACAATTTAGTAAATTTTTCTAGCCAAAAGAAATAACGGTTTAGAACTTGATAGAATACGAGACTAACTTGTTTTTGAGATGACTTTTTTTTCTTCTATGACGTCTACGGGATTGAACTCTATTTAGAAATAAATCAACATATGTTTATTGAGATATGGAAGAGATCAACTGTAAAAATGATGGTGGGCAAAATTACACAACATGCTAACTAAATCCACTAGTCATTACATAAGTCAACTGTTTTAATATAAGTCGATGATCAAGCTAATTAAGTCAACAAAAGTTAAAAACAAAACGCTTATTCAAAAAGTCAACATTATAAATAAATCAACATTGATTAAAATAACTCTAAAACATTGATAATATATATATATATATATTTTATAAGTTGTAATCTTGAACTATTTATTTTTAAATAAATTTAAATCTAAATAATATCAGCAAAAATATTTATATTTTTATTCAAAATTTTAAGATAAAAAATTGATTGATGTAATTATTATTTAAAATACAAGAAATACATTTTTGTTATAATTTTTATTTATTAAATAATTTATTTCGAATTTAACAATTTTTAAATGTAATTTATTTTTAAAGTTGAATTATTTATATATATATATATATATATATAAATTAAGTTGAATATCACATATTCGAATTGAGTAGTTAAATCTTATAATCCGATTAGGTTTTAGGTTTTTGATATTAATATTTAACTTTTTTTTTTTCCTGATAATATCAGATATATTAATCTTACACGGAGTCGGACGCGTTTCCTTTTCCAAGTCGAAACAGGAGTCAGGAGTGAAACCACCGACTTAATTAATTAGGTCTTATAAATAAGTTTTATCGCACTCCATTATCGAATCATTACCTGTTTCGCTTTCTTATTTGTCCAAATACAAGAAAAATCAGAGATCGAAACATAACCTAGATTTAAAGATCATGATGAGAGAACCTCTACGTGTAGACGAGTCTTCATTGAAGCATGTCTCTGTTCTTGGCAGAGGAAGCTTTGGCTGTGTCTCTCTACAACGTGATTCTAACTTCCGACTCTACGCAAAGAAGTCATCTTCTTCATTCAATCAAGTGAAGGATTTCAATAAAGAGGTTAGGATCATGCTTCGTTTCCGCAATCATCCACGCATCGTCCAAGCCTTAAGCTCTTTTGTTCACTTATCCGCCCCGCCAGATCAAGAAGGATGTCACATCTATATGGAGTATGCCTCCAAAGGCACTCTCTTCAATATGATCTCCCGGTTTCGTGGGAAGCCGATGCCTGAGAATATGATCGGACGCGCCGCTTTTATGATCCTACAAGGACTAGAGGCTCTTCACTCACACGGCTACGTTCACTGCGACCTCAAGCCAGCCAACGTCCTCGTCTTCCCTTCCACCACTGTTGGAGAGCCATGGGATCTTAAGCTTGCTGATTTCGGTATGTCTAAAGAGCCTTGTACGGATTCTAGGTCGTTGTTTCACGGTACGGAGCAGTACATGCCGCCAGAATCTCTTGGACCGTACGGAGTGATGGGATCTTCGACCGTTGATATATGGTGTCTAGGGTGTATGATTATCGAGATGTTTGGAGGTTTTCCATTGAACATGGGAGACTGGTACATGTGGAGACTTCCAATACTTGTATCTCCGGTGGCAGACGACTTCTTGATGCGGTGCTTGGCTTTGCAGCCGTCACGTAGGGCTACCGCAGCAGAGCTGTTGAGTCATCCTTTTGTTACGCAACAGTACATTACTGTTCCAATATTGACAAAGATGCGTCCGTATCCTTTCTTAAGGCTTCCTACCTGCATAATGGACAACGTGATGGAAGAATATGCTAGACTTGGAGTGGTGATTTGAAGACCTCAAGCTTAATTTGATTAACGGTGGAGAGATGAAACCCGGAAGAGAAAGGAGATTCATGTGACGGCGGCTGTTTAGTTAGAGTTCGATAGTTTAATTAGAGTTATATTTTAGGTTCGGTTGAGTTTGAGCTTTTAACTGGTTGCCGTGTTAGTTTTTCTACTTGTGAGTTTTTCTTTTAGTTTGGTGTGTCATTGTGCTATTTGAGCAATAGGTTGGAGTCATTTAAATTTGTAATATCGCTCATCCTTTGAATATAAAAGGTTATAGTTTTTAGTTAAATTTTACATAGTTACATTACATGAACTTTTTCATATTTTATTTTGTTACTTTTTAACTTTTTTTAACGTCATGTGGATCGGTAAACCGGTTTATATTTATATTTCATTATTAATAAAAAGAAAAACAAAATACTTTAACAAAGCAATAAAAAAAAAAAAACAAAACACAATTTTGGCAAATTAATGTTTTTTTTTTCTTTTCTGAAAATTAAAGAAAATAAAAATTTTAAAGGAAAATCTTCTAAAATACCACTAAATTCTGCTCAGTAAAAAAATTATCATAACCCCCCTATAAACATTTAACTAAAACAGCTAGTCACATATAATATATAATATATATAATATATTAGTTGTACGACTAATCAAACTGAAACAGCTATACAACGTAAAACCTTATATGAGTTGGGGAGTGTATGAAGACCATAAAACAACCACTTAATCTTCCCACAAATCTCATTTTGAGGTCTTTCAAACACAACTTTCTTGTTAGGACAGCGTCTCGATAGCACACACATTTCACACATAAATGCGATTTTTCCACCACAGTTAACTATTTCTATCAGACGGCATGATCTACTATAATTGTACTTCATCAGTCTTTCGAAACCTTGAACATATCTCCATTTTTCACCAACTGAGTCATACCACATGATATACCCCGAGCCAGATCGACAGTACATTACATTGTCTATCACCCACCACCATTCACACCAAACAATTCTCCTCATATCCATAATATTCCACGTACCTTCCTTTGCCTCAGCGTCATGATTCGGTATTAGTCGCCAAGTTTGTGTCTTTGTGTCGAATACCTCTGACCAATCTGTGGACTTGTCTGATCCTTCACAGCCTCCCATTCGTATATTTTGTCACCGAGGACACATGCCACGGCGTTACTCCCAGCAACCATCATGTTAGGCGCGTCACGCCACGTGTGCCTCCGACAATCAAATATCCTAACCGCAGAAGAGGGTGCGACAGTTCCAGCGATTACATAGATGTCCGAACCCATGGCCACGGTGGACTTTGATGCCGGAAGAGACTCAGAACTAGATGAAATCGGAACCATAAAATTTCCGCTTGACTTGGTTGGTGTCCGGTTAGGTTTAATCCAAAGACTAAACCAGCGAGGACATGGACGTTTAGGTAAGCATAAGCAAATTGTAGAGACATATATCATTGGTTTCAGATCGGCCGGCGTAGAGTTCCGTAGAAGAGAGGAGAGAGTGAAAGGTTTTGGAGACGAGTGAGAGTGAAGGGTAATGCGATTTAGAGATACGTGCGAAGCACTCTACAATGAGTTCGTAAGGAAGTGACGAAAACGATGACGACTCATCACATTGCGGAGGAGTCTTCTTTTTATGCGATGGTTTAACTTCGCCTCCGGCTCCGGAGATCATCATCGTTGGCAGATATTGTAGGTCGTAGCCGTGGATCCAAATGACACTACAAGAGATATGTACATTGTTAGCGCAGAAAAACTGCTATGGTAGGTGTTTTACAGCGAAATCGCAAATGCTGTGACATCGGCAGCCATGGTAGGTGTCACCCATACAATAGCGTTGTTTGCGTATGTTATGATTGGCAAAGATACTATAGCAATATTTTGATGCTATTATTTGTTATTATATAACACGTAGATTTTTGTTATCGTAGGTCCTTATACAATAGCAATTATCTTTTGCTTTGAAATATATTGGTGCAGCATGACTTCAATGCTATAATATATTCTTATACAATAGCTTTTGAGAATTGTTATATATAATATACTTATAGCATTTTTATTAGCTGCAGTATAATGTTTGATAACAAATTATCAGAGCTATGATATATGAATTGAATTGTTTTTTTTTTGTCCAATTATATTTTTTCCAGAAAGCTATAAACCTGTTTAAATCTATAAACCAATTAATAGAACAAGCCGAAATTTAAATCATTAAACATAAACATGTTTCCAATTCAACATTCAGAACAGAAGTCAACAAAGTCATTCAACATAGGTTGTAAAGTCTGAATCCAAAATACATAACATTAGGCATATATATAAGTTAATTAATTAGCTTAGTCTTAACTAATTAAAACTAGCTAACTTGGACCAAAGTTTCTTCATTCCCTGCAACAAGCAACAATGTATTATATCAGTTATTTATATCACTAGCAGTCTGTCATATGTTAAACGAAAACACAAACATAACACATATTACTTACCCCGGTTTATAAACTCAAAAGATGACCAACTTATCCATCGGCCAAGCAATAGATGAACCGAGTGCATCTCTCATGTACTCGATTTCATCTGATGTCCTCCAGACTGCTGCATCATCTATCTTTACTACATCAACCCATACTCTAGCTGCATTTTCCCCCAAGCGAACAAAGTGGACTTTAAGATCTGGGTCGATTGAATTCACTCGTCCTTCAGCAACAACCTGCTTCTTTCCACTAATATCCAGTAACTTGCACTTCTGATTTTCCTTGAAAGCTCCATTTTTACGCTGCCATGTTAACAATATTAACCAGTTTACAACAGATAGAATAATAACTAGAATGCTTTCTAAAATGACGTATCAAGAATATTTACCGGAGATCTTCGAAGAGGGGCTTGTGTAATAAGTTGCGTTTTTCTTACAGGAGATTTTGGACCTGTTGGTGAAGACTTATCAGTAGTATGTTTTGAACCTGTTCCTGAAGTTTTCTCACTACTTTCAGACATTTGGAGAGAAGATTTGTGACTTGATGCATCTGGTGAAGATTGAATGACAACTTTGCTGGCAGGCCATGCTACAAAAGATTTGACACAGTCCTCAAGGTATGCCACATCCACCGTAGGCCTCCATATAAATGTTTCAGGCTGAAGCACCTTATCAACAAATACTTTGACTGCAATTGGTCCGATAGGAATGCCATTAACTAATGCTGTTGGTTCTTCCGTCTGCCATCGTCCTTCTGCAACAACTACATCATCTGCAGACAAATCCAGTAGTATGCATTTATTCGGCGAATTTGTGCTTGGTCCCTGTCAAAGTCATTAACACAATAATCTGATTATGTTAACTAATCATTCTTCCAAATAATCCTACAGCCATGATACTATATCAATATTTAATTTTACCAGCGGTCTAATATCTTCAAATTCGATCTCCTTTTCTAAGTTAACACACTTAGAGGCAGGCCATGCAATCATCTGTCCAACAGCTTTATCGACTGTCAACATGTTCAGCGCAGGTCTCCAAAGGAACATTTCTGGTAAAATAGCAGTTTCAACCAAAACTTTAACATCTGATGGGCCTAAGCGACAACCATTCACTAACTCCTCCGGATCAGAAGAAATAATGCGTCCCTCAGCAACATTTGCATCACCACCAGTCCAATCAGTCAAAACACACTTAGGTTGTGTTTTTTTGTTCACACTCTATACAATTACCAATACAGTACATATCAGACAGTATATAGTAACAAATAAATAATCACGCATCGTATAAAAATTACTCACTTTAGCAGCTGAGTTTTCACCAACTTATGTGTCTTGTCCTTGCTACAAATAAAAAGCATAGTTAAATCTTGGATGCTAATTCATCATGTTAATTAATGCATAAATAGTTAAGTGTCTAACCTTGTTCTTGAGAAAGTCAATTATATTTTCTAACTCAATGACCTTTTGCTGGAGATGAACATGCTTATCTTGCAATTCAGCCATAGACTTCTGATTCACTTGGAGACAAGCTAATTTGGTCTTAGACATGTTTCTTCCCATTGCCCTCATTCGACCAGGATTATCAGGTCCTAACAGTTGGACAAGTGTATCGTCTGTTTCATTGGTAGTAGTTGGTGTAGTACCACTAATAATCTCAGCTGCCTTTTTCTGCAAATTACAGTTTGAAATGATCACACAACGCACAGACAATATTCAAACCATCAGAGCAAGCACAAATATATAACTCACAATCTTTTCAGCCGCATTCGTATTCACTGGGGTACCATCTTTCTTGGTACGAGACTTGACCCAGACCTTTAGCCTCGTCACCTCTGATGGGTTTGCAGATTCTTTTTTCTAAACAATAAAAAGGAATTATTAGAAAGAATAAGTATTTAAAAGTAGAATGACCATAATAAAAAGGGATATATTTTAAAGGATACTGACCATATCTTCTGTTAGCCTAACCATCCCTCTGCGACTACATGTGTGAGGAATCTGTTTGCGCCTTCTTTCCTTATAACTATCGCTTATAACCTAATAGATGAATAATTATTATGTAATCTATGATATAACAAAGAAACTCATTTATTTGTAGATGCATACCTTAAATTCTTTGCTAGTTTTATATTTGACAAATTTACGCCACTCGAAAGGAGATATATTCTTAGGTCGCAGATTCATCCTCTCTTGGTTAGTATTAGTTTCTCTTATCGACTTGACAATGCCTGATTTATATGCCCTCCATAAACATCCCATCTGCTTAAGCACTGCAACCTTTTGATACTCTTCATCTACTGCAAACCTTGCCTGCATTCATTACAGTGAAAAAACGTTTGTGAAAAAACGATATTTGAGCAAACTTATCTAAGTAAATGAAAATGTCATACCTGAATAGATTTCCAGAGAACTATCTTGATGTCTTCACCTACTTTGGGCCAACGATCAATTGTGATTGGAACATGTTCCCGTACCAATGCGCCTACGTATGATGCCATCTTAACTGATCCTTCACCATAAGGCTCTCCCATCATAGTATACTCTACTTGAACTCTGGTATTTGGATCTTTGGCGATGTCTTTCATCCGTGTTGGTCCTCGCTGTCGCTTAGTCTTTGTTTGAACAGGAACAGATAATTCAATTTCACCTTCAGGTTCTTCTTCTTCAGGTTCTGCATCGACCAATGGCTCACCTTCAGGTTCATCTTCTTTTTCAGGATCCTCTACAGGATCTGGTAGTTGGACTCCAGATTCTACAGGTTCTGGTTCAATAGTTTGCACAAATTCTACCTCCTCATCGACTTTCTTATCAACACGCTTTCTTCCACGCTTTTTACTTGTACGTGTCATGTCAACTCACCTGAAAGTTAGACACAATATACGGGTTATGATTTGTCATCAAAAAGATTAAAAAAACGTCGAACAAACAGCACAAAAAACTAACAGACAAAAGACAAAGCACACATTTCACACATATATTCCTTCACAATCTGTTCGCTCATTTTCAGATTCATCCAAGTCAACACCAACGTCAATATCTGGTGGCAATGGCCTAATGTCTGCTATTCCATCTTCATATTCTTTCTGAGTGTATCTTCTTGAAGGACCTCTCATAGCCACATACCAACTCGATGACTCATTTTCCCTTGAGTAAAACACTTGCTTAGCTTGAGAGGCTAATATGTATGGATCCTTTGAGAAAGAGATCTGACTATGATTCAGGTTAACAAGTGTGAAACCATCTTCTACCTTAACTCCATTTCCCCTTACTGCCCATTGACAACGGAAGAGAGGAACGTAAAAGACATTATAGTCCAACAATATAATGTCAGTTACTCTCCCATAGTAAGATACCAAATCCATCACTTGTGAAGTGTCCTTTGCACTAGACCTACAGATTGCTGTAGCCTCATAAAAAACACCACTATTCTGACTTTTATTATCAACTGAGACTGTGTGAAACCGCTGCCCATTCACAATATAACCTGTATACGATCGTGCGCAACTACGAGGACCATATGCCAACCATTTAAGTGTTTCCTCATGTCTGTTCGAATCAAGAGGTATCTGTAAAAAACAATAAAAATTTCGATTAGTGCTAACTATAGAAACAAACAAGACAAATATATTCTAATCAGTGCTAACTAGCCTGTTCTTTTAGCCATGATGCAAAATTCTGAGTATGCAAGCTCCATAAACTTGATGCATCTCGTCTACATCTTCCATTCGATTCTTGTAGATGTTGCAGATGTTCACTTCGAAGATAACAAAAAAGAAAACAAGAAGGGTCAACGACAGGTATAATAATTAATATATATAAATAGAAATTTGTGAAATTTGTGGCACTTACTCAACATAAGGATCAACGACAGCCATATTTTGTATGACAGCCATATGGGCTATTTTCTTCTCCGTTTCAGTAAGAGTGATTGGAGTGCCTGCAGATATTGGACGTCCTTCCAGAATCGTGTTGTTCTCAAAGTCAGTGTTTCTATCCATCTTTTCTTGAACATTTGTAGTCTTTTTCAAAAATTCACTACAAAACCGGATGCATTCTTCTGAAAGGTAGCATTCAGCAATACACCCCTCTGGTCTTGCAGTGTTTCTCACATAGTCTTTAAGAACTTTCATATACCTCTCAAATGGGTACATCCATCTAAAATGAACTGGACCACCTAGCCGAGCTTCACGTCCTAGATGTACCGTCAAATGCACCATGATATCGAAGAAAGTTGGAGGAAAATATCTTTCAAACATGCAAAGAGTTTCAACAATCTCAGCTTCCATTGCCAATATCTTATCCCTATCAATTACTCGCTGACACAACTGATTGAAGAATGCGCATAAGCGTACAATTGCTACCCTCGGACCTTTGGGTAACAAACCTCTAAGTGCAATTGGAAGAAGTTGCTGCATTATCACGTGATAATCGTGGGATTTCAGACCTGTGACCTTACAGTCTTGTAATGATACGCCTCTTGATATGTTTGAGCAGTATCCATCTGGGCCTTTGAAATCAAAAAGTCGCCTACAAAAAATCTTTTTCTCTCCCTTGGACAAAGACCAAACTGCTGCAGGTAAGTATGTTCTTTTTCCTTGTGTTTTAGGATGCAATTCCTTCCTAATACCAAGGACCTCCAGATCTTTGCGAGCATTAAGACCATCCTTAGATTTCCCACAATGCAACAATGTCGATACTATACTCACAGCCACATTTCTCTCCACATGCATTACATCAAGGTTATGTCTTACGGGTAGCTCCTAACCAACATACAAACAATAAACACAAATAAGTCTCAAACAAAGCCTAATCGAAAATATCGATTAAATAGAACATGTCAAAAGACTTAACACACCTCCCAATAAGGTAGTCTGAAAAAGATTGACCGTTTCTTCCATCTTGATATCTCCTCCTCGTCTATCTCTTCCTCTTCATCTTCCTCAGATTCACTAGATAAATCCTCACTATCAGAACCCAATCCAGTTGATGCCATCATTTTCCTCTTACATGCAGACTGTTTCAAATTGCCAAAGTTGTTTTTGAAATTTTTCAAATGTTGAGAAATTTCTTGCCCACTTAATACTCTTTTCTTTCTCCCATGTTCAGCTTTTCCATCAAACCAAGACTTCTTCCACCGAAAACTATGAGTTGGTGGCAGACCCTTTCTATGGCACATGTAGACATGTTTTCTACTGAACTTCAACCACATACTGTCTGTATTTTTCCCACATAAAGGACATCCCATTTTACCCTTAACTTTTCAGCCTGCAAGATTCCCATATGCAGGAAAATCACTAATCGTCCATAGCAGGATTGCCTTAAGAGTAAAAGTTGATTTACTAACAGCATCATATGTTAACTCCCCATCGTTCCACATATGTTGTAGATCCTCAATGAGTGGTTCTAAGTAGACATCTATATTATTACCCGGCTGTTGTGGACCAGGAATTAGCAATGTAAGCATGATGTTCTCCTTCTTCATGCATAAGTCAGGTGGCAGATTGTAGTTTACTAACATAACAGGCCAGCAACTATACATGGTATTCTTCATGTTGAATGGATTAAATCCATCAGTGGAAAGTCCAAGCCTCAGATTTCTTTCTTCAGATGCAAATGAAGGGTATTTCGCATTCATCTGATCCCATGTGACTGAATCCACAGGGTGGCGGAGTTTTCCATCGCTACTCTTGTTATTAAAGTGCCACCTTAAATCCTTAGCCATATCGACAGACCTAAACATTCTCTTAAAGCGTGGGATTATGGGGAAGTACCGTAATACTTTATGAGGGACACCTTTCTTTACTTCTCCAGTATGCATGTTAGTCTTCCATCTTGAAGTCTTGCATTTAGGACAGTTCTCAAGCGTCTGGTACTTTTTCTGAATAGGATGCAATCATTGACACATGCATGAATATTCTGGTAACCCATATCAAAGGATTTCAAAAAAATTTTCACCTCATATAGTGATGTGTGCAGCACATTGTCTTCTGGTAACATCTCTGGCAATGTCTCCAACAGATCATTGAAGCTCTTGTCAGACCAGCCATTCTGTGTCTTTAGTCTGAACAGTGATACAATAGCTGACAGCTTGCTATGGTTGACACATGATGGATATAATGGTGTTTCAGCATCCGCAAGCTTTGCAAGGAACTCATCTTCTTTCAAATCCTCACCCTCTGCAATCTGACTCAACTCATCCGTATTAGCAAACTCCTCATCCAGATATTCAGCCGCTTGATATAACCCAAAAATCTCATCATTCCACTGACTTTGATTGCTTTCACCATCAACCACTGGATTCAATTCTCCATGATGATACCAATCAGACCGCATCTTATATGCTTCATCCATTCCTCTTGTTACCAGATGATCAACTACTATACTGCCAGCATGCCGATCAATATTACGGCAATCAATGCAAGGACATACAATCAAATCAACGTCTCCCATATCCGCAGACACAGCTCGAACAAAATTTGTAGCCCCTCTCTCATACGCAGGATCAGCTCTTCATTTTTTTGCAGAGTTAACGAAAAAAAACCAAGTAAAGACTCCAAACACCTACTAACATCTAAGTTACATAACTAAAATTCTTACCTGCAAAGATGCACCCAATCCTTGTCCACCATTATAAGTTCTAACCTTAATTTAAACCTTTAGAACCAATTAACAAACTACTCAAACACATAATAACTCAAACACATATAATTACTCAAACACATATAATATATAACTCAATCATAACAAACTCTATAATTTTGTATATTTTAAACAAAGCAATCTGAAAACACACCAAAAGAAAAGACAACAAACTCGATTGGTTTACAGAATCAAAGAGAAGATGGTACTAACCTGTTGTGTGATAAAAGAAAATAAGCTTCAAACTCCCATTGTACTACTCGATAACACTTGCAAAACAATATAATATTACAGAATCAGTAAAGTTAAAACAGATCTGCAGATTCAGAGAACATATGAAGCTAAAACAGAATCGATAACAAATCCAACAAACTCGATTTTAAGAAAACTTTGCAACAACAGACATGCAATAAGAGGAGATTCTCGACCAAATCATATAATAACATATACGCATGTGGCAAACCAAATCGGATTTTCAGAACAGATCCAACAAAGACACAAAAAATCTGTTCTTTGTGAAAAAACAATTTTCAGACACAACAAGAATATATTCGGTGATAAAATCAGATTAAAGGAAGAAATTAACAGAGTAAGATAGAATTTTGCCTTTGATTGGAACTCAACGCTGACAGATTTTGGTGGATTTAGGGCCGCCGATAGTTCCGGTGATGTCGCGGCTGATTAGCTTCTAGGACGGAGGCGACGGAAGTGACAGAGGTGACGGCGGAACCAATTTTAGGGTTTGAGAGAAACAATAGCAGTTGAAATCGATCGAGGAAGAGAGAAATGAGAGAGAGAGAAATGAGAGAGAGTGTGAAGGCAAAAAATTTATATCATAGGGTTTATCGATCGAGGAAGAGAGAAATGAGAGAGAGTGAAGGCAAAAAGTCTTATTTTTAAGTATTTGGCGGAATTAGAGATTTTAGTTTCCCGCTTATTGAAATCTTATTACAGCGTTACTGAATAGCTATTATATGATAACATAAATTGTAATTTACCTTCAATAGCAGTTGAGCAAACCGTGCTATAACAATATGCTATCAATGTTGAGTTTTTTTGTAGTGTGATGATGATTACGGTTATATAAAATATGATTAGCAAGTAAAAGACATTTTTGGCCTTCTCTTAGTAGCACAAAGAATATTGTTAGCAAAACCAAAGCTTCTCCAAAAAATAAATTATAAATCATCACAAATTGGTTTTTTTTTTTCAGGGTCTATGATTTATATATTATAAAAAAAAAAAGCAAATAAGAATAGAGCTTAAGCTTATAAGAACTTGTAATTAGGAGCTTACTAAAAAGTCTGATATAGGTCGGCCTGAATAAATATTTTCTGAGCTAGGCAGTAACAGTTAGTAACAACCATTCTCTAATGTACATATGGAAACAACACAAATCATTAGTATCAAATTTTTTCTAATCATACATACAATTTAGCAAATGTTTTTATCCAAAAGAAATAACGATTTAGAACTTGACAGAATACGAGATTATCTTGTTTATGAGATGAATTTTTTTATCTTTGACGTCTACTGAATTGAATTCTATTTAGAAATAATTAAATCAACATATGATTTTTTGAGATATGTAAGAGATAAACTGAACAAATGATGAACAAAATTAAATCACATTATCAAAATTACATATGTAATTAAAATTACATTAAAATCATATGTTAATGGATTATTAAATTTTCAGTTTTTTTATATAATTAATTAATTAATCTTCAGTTATGAAAGAGAACACCAGATTGGTGATAACATTGGAAGAGTTTGTCCTTCTACCTGAGGTTTCTTGAAGGTTTCATCACCAGTTGAGTTTGATAGATTATAAAATCTTCAGGTTTTTTTTTTTTACATAATTAAAGCTTTTCAAACTAATTGAGTTTTGTATCACAAAGTAAATCAAAGTCTAAAAACTCAACTAGATTACGCTAAAAACTCAATTATTTCAAACTCATAAATTTGCATCTATTTTTATTTTGGGAAAAAAACTGGATCGACCCAAATAAAGGGTTTATTTACTAAACTAACTAATGCTAATTTATGAAATTAATTTTTCAATAATATTTTGATAAATATTTTTATTAATTAATTTTATATATTTTAATAGTTCAAAAACAAAATATGAAAGATCAGCTCAATGTTGTCAACCAAAACTTTATTGATTAAATTAAATTTTCAATAATCTATTGACAAATATTTTCATTAATTATTTTTATATATTTTAATAGTTCAAAAACAAAATATGAAAGATCAGCTAGTAATACATTTGAAAGAGGCCATTTTGAATTCTTACCATTATTTTTATAATACATTATATTTGAAAGCACACACAAACTCATTTAAACTGAAACTCATTCAAGAAAACAGAACATACAAAAAACATTAAAGTACTCCTACACATGTTATCTACACAGCCCAAACACATCCATAACTCAGTCTATCACTATTAGATATCAAACAAACACCATTTCAACAATGAAAGAAAACGTCCCTGAAAGAAACGCTTATGGAAATGCAAAGACATCACATTCAAAACTTTGTAGCTCAAATTAATTGAATCATGCTTAGGTTAGGGATATTGAAATAAACTGATTTCGAAGAACCCTAATTTAAGAAAATCAAAGAACAGCCGTTGAGGTCTGCCGTCGGTGGAGATGATTAGTTACGAGAAATTGAATCACTCTCGATTTTTGAGAGAAATCTTCTCTAGTTTTGCAATCTATTCGTCGAGAGAGAGAGGAGGAAGAGGAAAAACTAATCCACAATTTTTTTTCTTTTCTCTCAACGAACAATTATAGAACACGTTGACGACTCTTACGGTTTCTTAAACCTCCTAATTAAGAGGTACTTCTTAGCAATATTCCTATTTTTGATTTAATTTTAATTGGAAAAAGCTAAGAATTTACACTAAGAAGTCCCGATAAAGATGACCTAACAACCATTCTCTAATACATATAGAAACAAGTAAACAACACAAGTATCAAAAAATTTCTAATCATACATACAATTTAGCAAATGTTTCTAGCCAAAAGAAATAACGGTTTAGAACTTGACAGAATACGAGACTATCTTGTTTTTGAGATGACTTTTTTTTCTTCTATGACGTCTACGGGATTGAACTCTATTTAGAAATAAATCAACATATGTTTATTGAGATATGGAAGAGATCAACTGTAAAAATGATGGGCAAAATTACACAGCAGGCTAACTAAATTGTGTTTTTGAGTAACATATTTATCTCGAATTTTCTGAATTATGTGATACTGCATGAGTTAGCTAAGTAACTTCATAACTAGTACTATTTCAAAGACAGTAAATCATTAACACATTAATATGTAAGAATGAAAAGTAAAAAACAGAGGATTTAAAACAAATTAGAACAATGAAAATGTCAAAGCAAGCATCATACTTAGACACAATCTTGATGTGAATCTAGTTTTAAGTTTCTGAAAATCTCTTCACTTGATCAAAGTGAAAACAAAATGCTACTGAGATACTTATACACCTACATTATTTAAACAGCATAGATAGAGACTATTGTAGCCGGAAACAAACAAACAAAATGCTTAGAGATGGGCACACTCTATCTATTATTCTCAAACCAATATAAAATGCAAACTGGAACAGCCATTTAAGATGTTAGATACTTAGACGGTATATCACCGACAGAAAACATAGTACAAATTTTTAAAAGGAAAATGATGATTCTTCAAGTGATCATTAAGAGTCATCAAACCGAAAGGGCTATACAACGCAAGAAGTTATATGACTTGGGGACCGTAAGCACAACATTAACCCACTCAATCTTCCCCCAAACCTCACCTCCAAAGCCTTTTTCGAGCGCAACCATCGCACACCAAATATTCTTCTTGTGACTACGACCAGGCCGCTGAAACCTATCCCAAAGAATAACGAGCTTCCCACCACAGTTAACTAATTCAACCATACAATTATGGAAATCAGTACTAGCAGTACGGTGCTTTTTCAATGATTCTAAACCTTTCACATCTCTCCACTCTCTAGCCTCAAAATCATACCACTTGTATCTAGAGCAAGAGTAACAATACATCACATTGTCAATCACACACCAAGATTTCGACCATAGTAGGCTCAACTGCTCCTCAGCAACACTCCACTTACCTTCCTTCACATCATAAATCCAATCCTTAACCCCAGCCTCAGTCTTTACGTAAATCTTTCCTTCCACCACATCGATCTTTCGAACTACATTATCTCCCTGTCTCACCTTAATGTCAGGATTCTTCGGTAAGGTCCTCCAAGTCTTAGTCTTTATGTCATACATCTCGAACCAGTTTATGTCCCCACAAGAAGGGTCACATCCTCCCATTACATAAATCTTATCATCAAAGACACATGAGGACGCGTGTTTCCTCTTCATCTTCATGTTAGGGACATGTCCCCACGTGCGGCTCCGAGAGTCTAATATCCATATAGCTGAAGACGGACCAAAGTTCTCGGCCATGTATTCACCATAGATCTTCCAACTGATGGATAGGGTTAGGGTTGGGTTTGAATGCGGTAGATAAATATAAGAAGGAACGAAGCGATACAAAGTTCTCCCACCATACAAAATCTCGTTTTGATTAGGTTTGATGGCTCTGAGACGGAACCAGCGTGGGGTTGGCTCCTCGGATGGTACGGTGGGAAACCGTAGAAAGATATAGAGGCCCCAGATCTCGGTGGTACCGAGTTGAGATCGCGCAGCGTAGAGATCTTCAGAAGAGATGAGAGAACGAAAGGTTTTGGAGACGAGGGAGAGTGAAGGGTAATGAGATATAGAGATACGTGCCAAGCAGTTAACGATGAGTTCGCTTGGAAGTGAAGACAACGTCATCGACGGACATGGTGCAAGATGTAGCGGTGGTGGGAGCTTCTTCGTCTTTTTATGCGGCGGCTTAGCTTCTTCTTCGGGGATCATCGTTCTACGGTGGCGAGAAAAAATCATGAGAATGGGTTAAGATATATAGAAATGATTTAGGTCAACATATTCAGCAAGCCAATCTTGTTAATACTGTCAAAAGAACACCAAAGTATTAACACGTTTCCAATGGAAGAAAATATATTTTACTTAATGAGTAGTGATAATATTCATGAATATATGTTGTTAGCAAATAAGGATTTTGTATTTAAAGAAAAAAAAAAACTTTGGGCAAAATATTTATTAAAAGGTGGAAACTGAATTAAAAACTTTTGGCCTGTTTGAAAAAAAAAGATTGTTGTAAAAAAATATATATATATATATAGAAATTGAATTAAATCAAAAGAAACAACGTTAACTTTCCTAAGATTGATCAGAGGAAAAGTTTGCCTTTCATTTCCGTGATTGATCTCCATCCTCTGTTGTGATTACGTACATATACATTCACAAAGATCTCGGCGGGTGGAACTGAATCTGGTTGACAAAATCATTACACTTGGAAGAGCCTTTGGCATAAGAAGAACCATGTTGCGCTATGCTACATCAACATCTTCCAACCAATGAACCAGCAATGATATTGACAATCAACATCTTTGACTTTGTATCATATTTTTTTTTGCTTATCTTTGTAAACTATATTTCTAACTTCGAAGTAATAAAAAAAGATGTTAAACAGAAGAAGAAAAAAAAGCCTTATAGGAGGATCTGAATGGTCAACTCAAGAGATCTCTAAGCTTAAGTGATTTAAATTACCATAGTAAAATGAAAAGTTGTACTAAAGAAAAAAGAAAGAAAAAAACAGCATCTTCAAAGCAAAATAAAGCAAGACTATACCATCTCCAAGAGACTAAGAGTCATCAAACCGAAACACTTACACAATGCTCGATTATATATGAGTTGTGAGGAACTGTAATCATAGCATCAACCCACTCAACCTTACTCCAAACCTCACTTCCATTGCATCTTCTTTCTAATGAAATCTCGGCAACATAACATTGGGACTGGGATTCCACATAACTAAAAGCTTTTTCACCAATCACCATAGCTAGAACATATAATATAAGTTATATTTATAAAATGTTGGTTCTTGGTCGATTTTTTCATTTCAAATTATATTGCTAGGACCTAAATCATTAAATCAATTTCTCAAACACTGTCAAAACTGAGAAAATTGTTGTCTCTACTTTTTCCATGAACTGCTTTTAAATTCTGGCTCTGTTTCCTCTATGTTTTAACAGCTTTAGTCTAAAGAGTTGGTTCAATTGGTTTCTCGTATCCTTTGTAATTATCATAAATTTATCCGCGCGTTTTCATGTAAAATCGAACAAATATCCAACTTTGATATTGTTGTATAAATGATTCACGTAATATAAACGTTTATAGATCCTCAAATCCTTCTCATGAAAGACCATAACATAGCAATATAAGAACAAAGAATAGCATTTTCAAAGCAAAATAAAACAGCAACTCTATTTAATTAGATTTCACAAAGGCTGTTCAAATGTACCATCCTTTGTGTATCATCAAATTGATATAGCTACACAACTCAAGAAGCTATACGACTTGGAGACCGTAAGCACAGCATTGGCCCACTCTATCTCACTCTTCTATTCAAATTGAAATAGCTACACAACTCAATAAGCGATACGACTTGGAGACCATAAGCACAACATTGGCCCACTCTATCTTACCCCAAATCTCACCCCCATGGCGCTTCTCTAACGCAATTTTTGCGCACCAAATTCTCCTTTTCCGCTTACTGTTGTATTCCTCAAAGCTGTGCACCCACACAACCAAAAGTTTCCCACCATGATTAAGCAATGTAATCAAACTCCCACATGCTAAGTTAAATGTACTGTCAATACGCAATAATTCCAAATCAGACCCCTTGACCTCTTCCCACTGTCTACTCTTCGAGTCGTACCACAGGCAATAACCGGAGTTTGTACAACAATACATTCATCATCATCATCATCATCATCGTCCGTTAGGGTTTGGGCAGGCTTCATCCAAAGAGTGTACCATTCAGGAGATCGGTTCTTAGAGAATTTTAAGCAGAAATAGAGGCATGGTTCTGTGGTTCCGATGTTAGATCGAGTCGTGTAGATTTGGGGAGAGGAGAGGAGAGAGAAGAATCTTTTGGAGACAAGAGAGAGATTAGGGTAATTCCATTTAGAGATATGTGCGAGGATGTTCTCTAAGATTTCTTCTGGAAGAGACAAAAACGTCAGTGCCTGAGGTTTGGTCTCCTCCTCTTTATGTGGTGGTTCAACTTCTTCGGTGATCATGGTCGGCGGAATTTGGAGAAGAAAGGAGAGGAAAAAGTTATAAATTAGGTTTAACAAACAAGCTTTCACTTTTCTTATAATTGCAAAAAGTTATAAATTAGGTTTAACAAACAAGCTTTCACTTCTATGTTTGGTGGCGTCTGGTTGGTTAGAGACAATGAAGGACAAGTGTTTTTTCATGCCCATGAAGCTTTCACGCGTACGGAATCCATATGTGAGGCGGGCTTAAGATGCGTGTTGTGGTCAGTGACAGCTCTCAGGAACCTAAATGTGGAGAGGGTTATCGCAGCCATTGATAGTGCCCAGGTAGTCGAAGCAATCACCAATTCTTAGGACTGGCCTCGTTTTTGCTTCACGTTGCAGGAAATACATCAGGTCTGTTCTGGTTTTGTGACGTGGGAGTGTGAATAAGTGGGTAGGTCGGCAAATCGAGTGGCTGCTGCTATAGCCAAGAGCGTGACACGGGATGAACGGTTCCAGTCATATTTGGCTTTAGGAGGACCCTCGTGGTTACATGACCAAATCTCTGCAGAACGATAAGGTGGTCGTGGTTAAGTTTTACTGCAGCACAAAATGGTTGGAGAGCGTTTTGGCTTCATAAGCAACCATTTGCAGTGTTTCTTTCTAAAAAAAATCAACTATTAAAATGAGCCCATTAAGCATTGAGGAATTATTAGAAGCACTCCTTTCCCAATACAGTATCTCAATTTAAAAATGAGGAAATTAGCAAAAATAACAAACCAAATATTTTTCAAAACAACCCAAAATTCTAAAACTTTTTTTTAACCAATTGAAAAAAAACAAAAGCAGGATAATAGAAAAGAAAAAAAACTGAAACTAAAGCGACAACAAAACTATTCATCATACTATAACGCCCGTGTCCCGAAAAATATGAAATATGGAAGTTTATATCGAGAATTGGAGTCGAATCGGTTTAATTTGCGGTTGGTTTACTAAGCTGGTCGATTTATTAATTAAATCAAAGGATGGTTTAGTTAATTCTGGTTTAAATAAATCTTGGTTTAATCTAATTAAATCATGGTTAATTATAATTAAACCAAAAACCCTTTTTGTTAATAAGATGACGCCTCCTGTTATTGTCGTGAATGACTGAAAGGAAACAAAGAGAAGAAGTGTTCATTCACGTGTGAGAAAAGGAGAAGGGAGAGTAAACTTGATTTTTGGTGTTCAAAGCAAAAGGAACAGAATCGTCAGGGTTTGGGAGAAGGAGGATCCGACTGCTCAAATCGTTTCGAAAGTTTCGTGGGGACGTTTCTTCTCAGTTGCGGATTGAGACCAGCGGGTGTTTCGGGATCGATTGCGGTTTCATCTGAGATCTGATCGTGTTGAAATTTTGTGGGAAGCTTTGTGACGTCTAGGACTAGCTTTTCACCGGAGGGATTTGATAGTTAACGGGAATTGCTGGGCTGTTTCAGACGTTAGGAGAGTCTCAACTGGTTATATTCGTTGTTATAATCAGTTGATAAGGTGAGTGCGTGACCATGAGCTTATGTAAGCGATTGGGTTGTATAACTTGTTTTGTGAAGTTGTGTAGGTGTGATGAATGTGTTATTGGATGTTCTGTTCAATGACTGGTTTGTTATGTTTTATTTGTGGTTGTACTCTTGATTTGCTTGTGTGTATAGCTCGTAGATGGGAGGATCATCTCACTAGGTGTTTCTGGTAATACTCACGCATCTCATTGTGTTTGTGGTGCAGGTATTGTGTAGCGTGGAATCATGGCGATGAGGAGGAGGATGATCTAGGGTCTCAATTGTTGTATTGTGGTTATGTTAGTTAGGTTTATATGTTTCCGCTATGCATGTTGATGGTTGGTTTATGTTAATTGGAGTTGTTTGACCTATGTTCTATTTAACTTCATAGCTAATATCTTGATATGGAAGAAGTCATCGAGGACATCTTAAAGAAGATCAAATGAGAGACTGCAAATTGGCTCGTATTGTGCTGAATCTGTTCTTTGTTTCTGCGTAGCCTCAGTTTAATCAATTAGGACGCCATAGAAGACTTTCTAGAGCAATGTCAGATTTATTAGGTTCAGTTTTAATTTATTGTTTTGGTATGAGCACTGTAAGTGCAGTCTCGTTGTTTTGTAGTGCCTGGTTAGTTTGGTAAGGATCCATGTAGTTTTCTGGGATTTTAACTCGTATTTGTAAGGCTAGTTTGATTCATCTCGTTTCTTGAAGCAAACCGATGCAGAAGCGTTTTTGTTGTTGTTGGGATCATGTGTGGCTTTACCATTCTTTGCATTGGTTGAAGTATGGTCCAACTTCTAACGCACTTAGAAATGTGTTACAAAATCAATAGGGCAAACAAACATCACATTTGCATTCAAATTGCATGAGAAGTAGAAAGTTCATTACACTTAGGTTTTTCACTTCCAGTGGTCGTGTCCCTCTTCTTGGTTAAAAAACGCGACGGAAAAATTGTTTTGAATCTCACCTACCATTATTGTCTTCAACCCAACATCACCTATCTTAGAAACCCAGCAAAGCTAACGAAAAATGCTAGCAAGAGAATGAGGTCAAACCTCGAACCAGCCTTACAAGCAGAAGAAGATGGTTTAGCCTTATTAGCAGCTTCAATTTTCTCATTATCTGCGGTTGGAGCAGGTGCAGGTGAATCAGCCTCCGGTGTGTCTGTTGTAGGTGTAGTTTTTGGGACAACAGTATCTGAGGCATCATCAGCTGATCCTGGTGCTGTTGTAGCATTCACCATGGGAGATGGAGCAGGAACCATTGAAGCATCCACGGGAGATGGTGATGGAACTATAGGAACGGGTGGTCGTGGAGGTGGATAACATGAGTCATGAGGATGTTCTTGAGCTCAACGTCGGATCTGTTTGTGATGGAGCTGCTGATAGCGTCGTTGCTAACAGCGACCACGGTTATGGTTTGGTATTTGCTGATGGGTACAGTGAGCTTAGTCTGGGTGAAGAGGTTGCTCATGGTGCTGAAATTGGAGTATTGCTCAAAGGCTAGCGTGATGTTATCAGCTGTAACGACCTTAGAGAAGACAAGTAAGATGGTGAGGGAGAAGAGAGAAAAAAGGAGGCATTGAGACCCATCTTGTGTGTTCTCTTTGCTAAACCTCAATGGCTTCACTCGTTTGGTATTATTTATGCAGGGGAAGTGAGGAAGTTGTAGAAGAGTGGGGTTAAAAGGAGAGATTTTCTCTGGTACTGAATCTGAACTAGTCTTTTTGGTGAGCTAAGTCTACTCTTCTATTTTTAGTGTGTAATAAACTAAAAGACTTGGCCATTGAGAATTTAATTATCTGACGGCTAATTTGGTATATGGTTTAGCTTTAACAAGTGCTTTATGAAAATGGAAGAATGGTTTTCTTTTGTGTGAAAGAGACTAAATTAAAAATGATGTAACTTGCAATGTTATTAAATGAAATTACCATTGTGATAAAATTTGTCGTCTCGTTTACAATCTGAAGAAGTTTGACAAGGATGGTTAAACACAATTTGTAATTTCAGCTAGAAAATTACAACTCATCACTTTAATATAATTTTTTTTGGATACTTTAGACACAAGAAATGGTAGATTATGAATAGGAAAACTTCCAAGAACAAAAGATAATTATTCCAAAAAAAAAAAACATAAAATATTTTGGACAAAAAAAACAATTTAGAATTTTATAAAATTCCGTGAGTAGAGCTGGACATTTGGGTAACCTGTTCGGATATTACCCGATCGGGTTCGGGTAAATGGTCTTAGAAAAATAGCACCCATTAGAAATTTTTTGATATATAGGTTCGGTTCGGTTCGGATACTATCGGGTTCGGGTTACAAATTGCAGAACCGATTAGTATCTAAACTACTGGATACCCAAAAAAGTCTTTAAAATTAAATAAATTTCGCTAAATTTTGACTTATGTAACAAATTATTTTAGATATTTTGATTATCTTTATCTCTTTATATTTATGTGTAAAACTGATTAAAATTTTCGAAATTATAATTATAATTTTGTGTACTTAAAATATATTAATACTAAACATTATAAATATGTTTACATGTTCGGGTTTGATGGGTACCCGAATGGATACCGGCTATTATCCGACCATAATTCGAATCTACGCGTATTAAAAAATAGAATTCAATTGAGTTTTATAGACGAACCCGTACCCAATACAAACCATGTTTTTCGGATCGGGTTCCGGATTGAGTACTCAAGTACGGTTTTTATGACCAGATCTACCCGTGAGAAAAATAGTAATAAATAAATGTCAATTTACTAATATGTTCACAATATGTCAATATATATCGTTTTCAAAACATTTAATTAATTACGTCAAGGAGGGTTTCACAGTTAAAGCCGCATGTGTATAATCCAAAGAAGTTTAATCATCCATTTCTAAAATAAATATCAACATTTGATATGTAAATGATAGCCAAACGACTTTTTCAAAGTGTGTTGATGGTTGAACATTTGTTTTTGCAACAAGATTACTATACTACTAGCTCATCCACTTAATATCATCAATTTATTATGATACTTTGGACACCGAGATTCATGTTAATTTATACTTAGATCATTTGCCTTAAAACTATATTAAATTATTAACCGTGGAAACGATGACCTCAAATGACATGACTAGGAAATATATATTACTAGTATTTGTTCCGTGCATACCCACGGAATTAAAACTGGTGAAACGATATACTATAATCCTAAATTATGTGTTATTACAATATAAATTTCTTAACAAATGATGATTAGCTAACTTTTGGTAAAATAACATTATAATTTGATAAAGTTAGATAGAATAAAAATTTATAGTTTCGTAAGAAATTGTATAGTCAATAATTCAATATCAGCTACAAATTTTAGTTGTAAGTTAAGTAATTAGAGACTAAGAGTATTAGTGGCTTCTTTTCATTGAATATGATTTTTGTTTCAGATATTTGATACTTAAATCTTTTAGCAAAAGATGGTGTAGTTTCATCATCAATAAAGATGCACATCCATTATTATTTAATTTACTGATTTACTTTTTCTATCCTCTTAGGTAGAATAGAAAATACCAACAATCATCTAGTTTTTTTGGCCTAATTCTAATCAAAGTGTTACCATTTATGTAACTCATCCGCTATGTTCCAAATGCTTAAAATATTCTCCACCGGTAGAAAAATGTGTGAAATTGAAGTGAGATGTTTTTTTTTTTTTTTTTCTATTGGCATCTCACAGAAATTTCTTGAATCATTCTCTTACTTGAATGCATACTTCTTCTGCAAAGTTTTATAGTTAAGTAAAATAATTAATCATTTGGAAATTGGAAAATTGGTGTTCGAATTAGGGTGGGTTTCAGAATTATTGTTTCAATTACCTTTACTTTTCATTGTTTCCTCAAATTTGTAGGTCGGCCAAATGATCCCTTGTGATTAACAACTGCGTCTTTGAATTTGGCCATGTTGTTTTACTTTGGGTTTCTTGTTTTTCCTTACAAATCCAACACTTTGAAGCATAATAAAGACCTTCATTGTCACTCTGCAACTCCTTGATCACTGTATTTTTGTCAAACACATGGTTAAATTGAAACAAAGTAGTCAAACACAAACTATCAAACTTTCAAAAAAGAGTAAATGACGATGAAGTAAATAAACCATACGCAAGCAAGTGAAAATAAACATAAATAGTAAATTGTAAAAAATCAAAAGGAGGAAAATCTTTGAAAATTAAACCTAAAAATCTAATTTAAAACCACACTATTTAAAGAATAATAACGAATGAAAGGAAGCCAAACTATGAGAATGAGGCAAAGATGAGATGAGAGATGCAAACATATTTATATATGAGAATCATAAAGTGCTTTTCTCAGAAGGATGTGCGAGAAAAAAGGATCGTGGAGTAGTGGTTTCGTGGTCGTTATACTTATACTGTTTAACTATCATCAATTAAAAGGATATAAGAGTTTAGAGATTTTTGTGGATATTTAATTTTTTTTTTTTTGAACAAAACAGAACTTTCATTAAGCTTAAATCCTCAATAGAGGGAAGTTCTTACAACTTAAGATCAAAGGATTACAAGAAAAGTAAAGATAGAGACTACATGAGTCTTCCAACAAAATGCACAACTTTGAGGAGCTTGCAAAGGGTGAAAAGTCTTTTGGAGTCTTGCAGGATTCAAGCTTGATGGCAAACTTCAGGGAATCCCTAACCATTAGCTGGTTAATATTCGCTCTTACGGTAAACGCATGGGAGCTTTTAAAAGTGTGCTCCACAAAGGAGACTGAGAGGTGAGATGGTTGTCGAGTGGTACTGGTGATTGAGGAAAGTGCGACTGGGAGAGGCGGTAGCAGGGGCATGGGATCAAAAGGTTCAAGCGTGGGATACAGGCAAGCTGTCGGATCGGATTCATAATTGTATACAAATAAAGCAAACGTCCGGACAGGGTTAAGAGATTGACCTCGACATATTAGTCTAAGAGGCAGCTTTGGAGACATCGATGTTCCGCTACCGAGATGAACTCGTCTTGACCAAGCAGAGATAACTGATGCGACCATAGAGATGCCAACTAGTTCTTGTTTTGGATCAGTTGTCGGGTGGGGTGGATAAGGGCAGCTGGTGAAAGCAAGGTAACCCCACCATCTTAACGGTGGGATCATAATGCCAAGTTTCACCAAGCAAACTCCCTCGGAGAGATAATCCCTGGGAGATCCATATATAGCGGTTTCCAAATAACTCTCATACCAATCGACCAAAGATGATGACTTAAGGATCAGAAGTAGACTTCGTGTTGATACCATTGAGCACATCAAACGTTGAAAGGAGAGGGAGAGAGTGGAGTTAATACCAGACCTGGACTCACACTGAACTCGACACAAGAGGGGTTCAAGTAAATTGTAAGAAACTAATGTTCTGCTAACGAGGGAGCCTCGCCTTGACCAAGCAGTTAACATTGGGTCTAACCAATTTGACCTTGAGGTACTGCGCTTAAAAACGGGTCGGAGAAGGTTCCAGTGAAGGGATGATATATAGTCTAAAGAGAAAAGACTATCTACCAGGGTTCCATGATAAGATTGGGGAGCAAACCTGGGCCAAAGGGGTAGTGAAGTTGGAACAGAGCAAGCCGGGGTTATGGTGTTCATTGTCAAGATCTTTAAAGGCTCCGGTGTCAACACAGAGCTCCCGTCCCGCTGCCTCCAAATCGAACACTTGGAGGGAGGATATAGATCCGGGGATAGGTGAGATGTTAGAGTTGACTGTGGACAAGACCCGATCGAGAGAGAAGCACCAAGGGAACCAGGGCAAACGGGGGGTTGAGGAACGAAACCAGTCAGCTTGAATCTCAGGTGAGCAGCCGCACTGAAAGAGGAGGATGGGCGCGAAGAGACGATGGGAACTGATTGAGACTGGTGTGAACTCGGAGGTGAGATCTGGATTCTCGTGAGACCTCTGGTGAGAGCCAAAAACAGAGACGAAAAGAGTATAAAGATGTAATAGAGGAGCAGGGGACTTAAGAGATCCCGACGCCGGCGAGCCGGAGCTCTACCGGCGTCGGAGTAAGGTGAGTTTTGAGGCGCCTCGATTGTCGTGCCTGAGAGAGAGATTTAGGGCGAACTCTTGATTTATTCACCTCCTTTGTGGATATTAAAATACGTTTTCTTTTTTAACATTACTAAAAGCAGTTTAATTGATATATGTGTCTGAAAATTAGGAAGCCCAATTTTATTTTCTTAATAATCGACTATGTTTTTAATTTTGTAATTTTTTTTTTGCACGATCACAAATTTGTTTTAAAATTGTTTTTAATTATATTATTAAAAATATTTGATGTGGCTTAATATTATTAGACATGTGACTGGTACTTTATAAGATAAAGGATTTGTAGACGTTGGATTAGGTCAAAAGAGGTTGTCACAGTTAATATTGTATTTATAATAAGCTGTTTAGGTACGTATCAATTATCATCCAAAATTGTAGAATCTATTCTACCTAACATTGTACGTAACACGTTTTTATTTGTCGATTTTATATTCTAATTAGATAGATCTTTACGCACAAGCATATATAATTATACTATAATATATATAGTGTAGAAAGACACGAATATATAAAAGTTTCAGCTTTGTACCAATTATTCGATTTGGCAACTTGGGAGTTCATATTCTTTTTGTTAACCTAAGAATACAGCACCTCATAATTGAGATGTTTAATAATACTTGTTTGCACCTTGAACCACAAAATACATCTATATATACATTTTTTAAGTACATTTTGGGTTTTACCCTTTAAGTTGTACTTATTTACATAGTTAATCCTTAAAAATTTGTATAAAAAGACAATAAATAAAAAAATGGAAAACGAATTTAATATACGAAATCGATTTAATGTTCATGTATAAAAATTTTTATAGATAAGGAAATCAATTATGAAAATTTAATACCATTCAATCAAAACAATCAGTTATTAGTAGGATTTTTAGAGAAAAGGAAATCCATTATGATGATCTAATGCTATGTAACATATTTAAATCGAAATAAATTCTTTAGTTTCTAAAATTATTATACATGCAATCAAGAAAATATAGCAAATTAAAACAAATTACTAAACATATACTCCTTATTAATAATATACTTTGTAGCTAAATACTAAACATAAATCTTCTACTTTATTCCGTAATTGTGATATTTTTTTAGATTGTATACTTGCCTACCAAGATTTTGGACGATCACTCACACATACAATCTTTCACATCTTATTTTACACTATAAATACGTTTCATTTCAGCAGCTAAGAACACCAGATCAGAAAAGCTATATCATCCCAAAAAAAAGAAGGTTGGCAGCTTCTCTTTATTTCACATTTGTGAATTGCTCTCCAAATAGACAAGTCGTTGCAAAGGTTTATGTGACAACAAAACCTATTTTGCGTTTATTTATGTTTGTAGATTATTTCTTAGGACCAAGGTTGAGAAGAAGTTTGGTTGCTTTATTTTGTTTTCTTGCTATGAATTTAATTTTATAGACTATTCTTGGTTTTCTTGGTTAACTTTTATTTCATTATACAATATTATATGAGTAAACAGATGAGAATTATGTCTACTCTTTTACTTTTTTGTTAAAGAAAAGTATCTTTGGATTATGAAAGGATAATGAAGTTTCAAAAACATCTGTTTCTTTATATCAAATCCAATTTTAAACATTTTTTTTATTATGCAATTTTTGTTGCCAAAACTCTTAGATTACAGAGTATATGAGAAAAACAAAAATACAATAAACCCATGAACTAAAACAATAAAATATAGAAATACCCAAATATGTAGAAAAACTGAAACTTGAATATTAGTATTAGAAATTTAGAATATTAGACATATACTGGTTCGTAATAGAGTGCGGGTTAAATCCTAAAAATAACAATCAAAATACAATTATATGATCTCAAACACTAAACAAAAGTAACAAAACTAACAAATAGATATAATTTAAAAATGTTGACAAAAAAAAAA